>ONZH01026378.1:0-91143 GCA_900303285.1 Rhinella marina | reverse complement strand
CCAGGTCCAGGATGCTTGCGCTGCCTGCAGGAGTTCCGAGATGGCATCCTACAGTTCAGGGAAAAGCCAGAAACCCCGGCCGGAGCCTCTGATTCCAGGACTGCCAGCACCACCACCACCACAGACCTTACAGGTGGGTCAGCTGACCAAGTCATTGTTCACCTTCCAATCTACGGTGATCCACCAGTACCAGCTGCCGTGGAAGGTGACGTCAGCAGCAGCCGGGGAAGCTGGGTCTTCTTCCCTGTATGCAACCTTGCCTCCACCGCTGCAGCCGGAAGTTCTTCTTACCCCAGATGTCCCGGCAGGAGGATCCGGAAAAGCTCAAGTGGTTCCAGCGTGACCTCCACCCGGACCCGGTCAAGTCCGAATTCCGGAACAAGACAGCATTGGAGCTCCACCACCGCAGTGAGCTTGGCTTACAAGAGGCAGGAGAATCCTCTTATGACCTTTAGCAGCAGCTCGAGCAAGGAGGATTTCTGGTCTCCCATCTGAGGAACCCAACTACTGGCTGCTGTCAAGGACACTGCAGGAGGACCTATGGGAGCCACACCATGGAATGCACCTGACGGGTGAGAGCTAGTTGGCAATTGTTTTTGTTTAGTTTGTGTTGCCCCCTTTTGACTCTCACCCAGATGGGCATGGCTGTCAGGATTCCCCCATTCTTCAGAAAATTCCCTGTTGCGCCGAAGTGCGCCTATTTTCCCTTTCCCCCCCTTCTCAGGTTATTTGGGAGCCCCTTTTGCAAAAAGGGTTCTCTATTTGCTGCTATTCTCTATTATCCATGTGGATTACACATTACCTGTTTGGATTACAATTTTACCTCATGTGGATTACAATTGAATTTTGGAATATGTGTTCTTGACAGACTGGTTTATCATTGCCAAGCCAAGTATGAGGAGCCATAAAGAGATACTCAAACTTATATCTGAGCCTTTTATGCTTGCAAGTGTGAAATTGATTGCACTAAAATGTTCCATAATTTGCTGTATTTTAGCTACACTGTTTTTAGTGGTTCAGCACTTTAGCCCATTGTGTGTATTAATGCACTTATTGTACAGTGTTTTTAGTAAATTATTAACTTATTGAAAGCTAACAGCAGTGAGAACCTTGTTTTTCTAGTTCATACAGTCTTCCTCTAAAGACTGTAGGCCGCGGCCTAGCCCGCATTAGCGCGTCAATTGTACGTTAAGGATTTGTATGCACTTTTGTACGCTAATGCTTACATATCGCGTACTTTTAACTACGCTGACTGTACATACGTAATTTACTCAGGAATGTTCGCAAAACAACAATTGATTTTTTTTTTTACGTAGATTCGACAAATAAGTTCGTTTAAATACGAATCTTGTCAGATATTCTGCGAATATTCGTCGAATAAAATTTTGAATGATTCGCTCATCTCTACAGGAAAGAGAAGTTGGATGCATGAATGTAAAAAAAAATGTGTGAAGAGGTGTAGCATGTAAATATTTATAGAACGTTTAATATGAGGGATAGAAAGTAGAAGAGGGGAGATGGGACACCACTTTAATTGTTTGCTTTTTCCTTTTAAGCTCCATCGATTTATAAGAAGAGTTCATGTTACAACTCCTGGTGGAGATTCCATTAACTTTGATGAAAAAGGAAACTTTCCAGCAAAATTCTCTCTGGTAAATTACTTTGTAGATTCTAACGGAACCATGAGATATCCAGTAGGAGAATTCCATAAAGACAATGGTCATCTAAAATTTGTGATAAATGAGAGTTCAGTTTTTTGGGAACCACGCTTTCTCCAGGTACATTTCACATATCAAATATTATGTGTCCTTTTATACTTTGCTCTTTCCTATCGTGCCTCAAAAGAAAACTCTGTATGACTTTTTATCCCAGACACCGCGCTCCGTCTGTACTGAGACTTGTCTCCCCGGATACAGGAAAGTCCCACTGGAAGAAAAACAGAAATGCTGCTACTACTGTGTCCACTGTGCAGAAGGCGAGATCTCCAACCAGACTGGTGAGAAACATATTTATTGGGCTTGTCTTTTTGTTGGATGTCCAGAATTGTACATTGAGATTTGAAGAGCTTTTGTATTGTGAATAGAAGTGCTTTAGAAGGGTTCTCCGGAACATTTAACCCTATCCTGATGGCAATTATGTGTTTTTGTGTTTTTACTTTTCGCTCCCTGCTTTACCAGAGCCATAACTTTTTTACTGTTCTGTTCACATAGCCGTAAGAGAACTTTTTTTTTGTTTTGATTAGTAAAGACAACTTGTACTTTCTAATGCCGCCATTTAATATTGCATAGTTTGTAGTGTAAAGTGGGTAGAAAATTCCAAATGGGATGGAATTGGAACAGAATGCAATTCTGCCACAGTTCTAGGGGATGTGCAGTAAATTTGACTTGTGCTCTTCATTCTCCAGGTCAGGATGAATCTGGTGATATAACCAGTAGTATAACTAGAACTGACTGAGCACCACAACAAATTATTGAATCGCCTCCTCCCCCATGGGCAACTTCTTAACCCTCCCCATGAAACCATCAATCCTGCAGCTAATCAAAATCACTCACTCAGACCAGGCCCTGCTGCCACTCCATCCATTTCCCACACAGATACCTTATACGGAATATCAGGGACGTCCAACCTGCAGCCCTTCATCTGTTGCAAAATTACAACTCCCAGCATGCTTTGACAGCCTACAGCTATTAGGGCATGCTGGGAGTTATAGTTTTTCAACAGCTGGAGGGCCACAGGTTGAGCATCCCTGCTGTATATCATGTGACTATCTTTTAGTCCTCCTCTCAGGTTGGCCCCTTTTGAGATCGGGCACCACAGCAGCTATAAACACTATACAATGTCAATAAAATGTCTTACCATAATTACAAGAAAAATGCAAAAAAAAGTACTCAAAACAAAATAAAATTAGGGAGAGTTCACATTTCTTTTTCATTTTCCATTCTTATGATCTGTCATAAGAACAGAAACAAATAAAAAATATATAGGTAGGAGCATAGGAGCAGTGTACTATGTCTAAGAGTAAGGGCAGATCCTCCACGAAGATCACCTTTTTCCCAAAAAATCTAAAGCTTCTACAGTTCATAAGTGTTATGTAAGCATATTCCCAGCACCAACGGCAGCGCATATTTTCCTGCATACAGTGTGCAATTGTCAGCCACCATTTATGCAACTTCTGCCACTTAAAAAGATGAGAGAGGCCTATAATTGACATTATAGGTAGACCTCAACGATGAGAGACAAAATGAGAAAACAAATCCAAAAAATCAGGGGATTTCAGTCAGCACATCCCAGTGTGCAGGTGCACGTTGCTATGGCTAAATACACAAGGAAAGGAAAATACATACAATGCAACAGCACACTGCTGCCAGATAAAGCACAAAATGCCATAGAGATATGAAGTATTCTGGAGCTAATGATATGCTTGTTTGGTAAATTAGAGATTCTTGGCAAATATATTTTGTACAAAATTATCTGAGCCCGTCCACCAAATCGTCCAGGTGATCTCTGTAGAACGGGAACCTAACACTATTTCCTACCTGTTATGTGCCTACCTTGGCTTCCATATAATCAGGGGGTGTTTGGTTCCACAATCCAGGGAGTAATTATGATTGCCTGATTGGAGTTGGGAAGGAATTTTTTTCCCTAAAGTGGGGAAAACTGGCTTCTACCTCACAGGGTTTTTTTGCCTTCCTCTGGATCAACTTATAGGAAAACAGGCCGAACTGGATGGACAGATGTCTTTTTTCGGCCTTATAAACTATGTTACTATGTATGCATGCTGGGTCCCTTCTGCCTTTTGCCATTTGTAGTGCTTCAAAGGCCTCCACTAATACAGGGATGCAGGTACCAAGCATGCATGCCGAGTCCACTCGACTTTATAGTTACACTAATTAAAATCAGCCTATGGGGCAGACAGGCTAGTCAGGAGTGCATGACCAAATGGAGTAGCCACACCTCCAGTACAAACTTACAAAGAAAAAAAAGTGGATTTCAGTCAGCACATCCCAGTGCGCAGGTGCACGTTGCTATGGCTAAATGCACAAGGAAAGCAAAATACATACAATCCAGAAAATCACATTGTCTGATTTTTAAAGAATTTATTTGCAAATTATGGTGGAAAATAAGTATTTGGTCACCTACAAACAAGCAATATTTCTGGCTCTAACAGACCTGTAACTTCTTCTCTAAGAGGCTCCTCTGTCTTCCACTCATTACCTGTAGTAATGGCACCTGTTTGAATTTGTTATCAGTATAAAAGACACATGTCCACAACCTCAAGCAGTCACACTCCAAACTCCACTATGGTGAAGACCAAAGAGCTGTTGAAGGACACCAGAAACAAAATTGTAGACCTGCACCAGGCTGGGAAGACTGAATCTGTAATAGGCAAGCAGCGTGGTGTGAGGAAACTGTGGGAGCAATAATTAGAAAATGGAAGACATACAAGACCACTGATAATCTCCACACATTATCTCACCCCGTGGTGTCAAAATGATCACAAGAACTGTGAGCAAAAATCCCAGAACCACATGGGGGGACCAAGTGAATGACCTGCAGAAAGCTGGGACCAACATAACAAAGGCTGCCATCAGTAACACACTACACCACCAGGGACTCAGATCCTGCAGTGCCAGGCTTGTCCCCCTGCTTAAGCCAGTACATATCCGGGCCTGTCTGAAGTTTGCTAGAAAGCATTTGGATTTTCCTAAAGAGTATTGGGAGAATGTCATATGGTCAAATGAAACCAAAGTAGAACTGTTTGGTAGAAACACAACTAGTCGTGTTTGGAGGAGAATGAATGCTGAGTTGCATCCAAAGAACAACGTACCTACTGTGAAGCATGGGGGTGGCAACATCATGCTTTGGGACTGTTTCTCTGCAAAGGGACCAGGACGGCTGATCCGTGTACATGAAAGAATGAATGGGGCCATGTATCGTGAGTGCAAACCTCCTTCCATCAGCAAGATGAAACGTGGCTGGGTCTTTCAGCATGACAATGATCCCAAGCACACCGCTAGGGTAACGAAAGAGTGGCTTCGCAAGAAGCATTTCAAGGTCCTGGAGTGGCCTAGCCAGTCTCTAGATCTCAACCCCATAGAAAAACCTTTGAGGGAGTTGAAAGTCCGTGTTGCCCAGCGACAGCCCAAAAACATCACTGCTCTAAAGGAGATCTGCATGGAGGAATGGGCCAACATACCAGCAACAGTGTGTGCCAACCTTGTGAAGACTTACAGAAAACGTTTGACCTCTGTCATTGCCAACAAAGGATACCGTATATAACAAAGTATTGAGATGAACTTTTTTAATTAACCAAATACTTATTTTCCGCCATAATTTGCAAATAAATTCTTTAAAAATCAGACAATGTGATTTTCTGGATTAGTTTTCTCATTTTGTCTCTCATAGTTGAGTTCTACCTATGATGTCAATTACAGGCCTCTCTCATCTTTTTAAGTGGGAGAACTTGCACAATTGGTGGCTGACTAAATATTTTTTCCCCCACTGTATTTGCCAGCCCTTAAATGCAGCACTGCGTCCCAGCCCCTCCCCCGCCAAAGCTTTCCCTGATCAATGTCCCTATTCTACAATTATATCTTTCTATTCTGTCCCTACACTTTTTTCTTTAACAATAGAACAAACCCAGCTCATTATGAACCAATTTAACCATCCGTACTTTGCAGTGAGTACACTGCAAAAAAACAAAATCCAGGAATGCAATATCCACTGCGCAACTTTCATAAAACAATTTTGTGGTATAGTCAAAGAAATCGACAAGATCGGTCTGACATTATTTGCCCTTGTGAAGCCATGTTGTATCTAACAAGTTACTGTCTTAAGGTGGTAACTATCATTAGGGATGAGAGAATTTGCATAAAACTTTGTTAGAATACTGTACGGAGCTAGCTCCCCATATAGTATTAGATTGTAGTGGCTACGATGAGCCGAAGTTATTACTTTACAAAGTCTTGCGAGAATTCAGGTAATAACTTCAGAAATTAATTTATACTGTTAAAAACCTTTTACCAAACTCGGTTTCGGTTACAAGTGGAACCTTGGAACCGAACTTGAGTTCGGTAAAAGGTTTTTAAGAGTAGAAATTAATTTCAGAAGTTATTACCCAAAGTCTCCCGAGACTTTGCAAAGTAATAACTTCGACTCATTAGAGCCAATACATTACAATAATGTACAGAGCGCTCGCTCCGTACAGTATTCTAACATAATTTTATGTATATCGACTTCGAATGTTTCATCTATTCTAAGTCTATTTGCTCATCACTATCATATTATTCAGCAAGGTTTCCATTATTCTACTACTAGTGAAATAAATCCAATGCTCTATATATAAAAAAAAAAAAATTATAATCCACTGAATGTATTGATAAACTGTCATGGTGTTTAATACACCCAAAATCTATTCTTTCACATTGACAAGTGCCCATTCAATTTCTAGTAAAATTTATTTTTTAAACGTTGACAAAAACTAATAAAAACCCTATTGTCCTTTATACAGATATGGAGGCCTGTTTGAAATGTCCTGAAGACCAGTGGTCTAATGAGAGAAGAGACGCCTGTATCCCGCGACCACTTGACTTCCTGTCATATGAAGATACATTGGGATTATCTCTCATTATTATCAATCTCTTCTTCTGTTCTGTGACGGTCGTTGTGTTGGGGATATTTATAAAGTACAAGAAGACTTCAATTGTGAAAGCCAATAACCAGAACCTGAGCTATATCCTGCTCCTCTCTCTGCTCTTCTCATTCCTATGTCCTCTTTTATTTATCGGACGTCCCACAAGGATGTCATGTCTTCTCCGACAAGTGATTTTTGGGATCATTTTTAGTCTTGCAGTTTCTTCCATTTTAGCTAAAACAGTGACTGTAGTCTTGGCTTTTCGTGCCATCCAACCAGGCAGGACACTGAGGCAGTGGTTGGGGAGACATCTGTCCACATCATTACTCATTACTGGTACAATAGGAGAGGTTGTGATCTGTGTCTTCTGGTTGTCTTTCTCTCCACCATTCCCAGATTATAACACTGAGATAGAGGTTGGAAAGATAATCTTACAATGTGATGAGGGATCTGCCATTGCTTTCTACTTGTCCATTGGTTACATTGGATTCCTGTCTGTGTTGAGCTTTATTGTAGCCTTCTTGGCCAGGAAACTTCCAGACACCTTCAATGAGGCTCAGTACATTACCTTCAGCATGCTGGTCTTCTGCAGTGTGTGGATCTCCTTCATCCCGGCCTATCTTAGCACCAAGGGGAAATACATGGTGGCTGTGGAAGTTTTTGCCATCTCATCTTCCAGTGCTGGACTTCTGGGCTGTATCTTCATTCCTAAATGTTACATTATTCTAATGAGACCAGAACTGAACACAAAACCAAATCTAATTTTTGAACAATAGCATAATGTTACAGTTTACAATAGTGTAACATTTTCCGTTAACCTTAGGAGAAAAGCCACTATTACTTGATGGTGTATACACATGCAAACCAGGTTTTGGTACATTAATAAGTTAATAGCCTAAAGTAAGCCAACCAAGAATTGGCATCAGTAATACAAAAATGTCTAACTTCTAGAAATATACCCTATAGAATATGCCACTGTAATAGATTTGGCAAATCTCTTGACTACATGTTCCAAATTTAGGCAGAATAGCGGTATCAGAAAGTGCAACATTTCAAGCTTATCCCCTGAAGGTTCTTTGAGGATAACTCTGGATGTGAAATTCAATGATCACAAACAGGTACTTTATTAATAACTGCTTTAATAAATGATATAAAATAGGCAGGTAAATTCTAACAAAAGAAAAAGTAGAAACACCAATAACACTAATGAAGTATAATATGTATTAAAATAAACTATACAGTTATAATAATTCCTGTGAAAAGCTAATAACTAATAATAACTAACTGATGTTTCTTAAGACTACTTTCACAATAGCGTTAATGCTTCTGTTTTGTCCCCACTCATTGTCAATGAGGACAAAACATAACTGAACAGAACAGAGTGCTGCAAAATGTATTCCATTCCGTTCTCATACCAGACAGCAGTTTTCTTTCCGTCCTGGGATGCGGACCAAGACAGATCCGTCATGACCCACAATAGTAGTCAATGGGGACGGATCCATTTTCTCAGACACAATAGAAAGCGGATCTGTCCTCCATTGACTTTCAATGAAGTTCATGACGGATCCGTCTTGGCTATGTTAAAGATAATATAACTGGATTTGTTGCAGATGGTTGTGTTATCAGTAACGGAAGCGTTTTTGCTGAACCCTGCCGGATCCAGCAAAAACACCAGTGTGAAAGTAGCTTTAGATAAATAAAGCTTAAGTAATAATAAGAATAATCAGTTACTTAGTTGATCTCATGGTCTGCATTTCCTTCAGTTTGTTTTTCCAGGCCATATGACTTTTCCTGTTTTGAATGACCATGAAGGGACTGGTCCTAGGTACACAATGTCAGCTGGCCCATAGGACAGATTTTCATATACGTGTTCCCAATGCCTACTCTCTAGCGAGTTATGCCTAGATAATGGCATATATGTCAGTAGGTTTTCCCTGACTCATCATTAATTTTTTCCCCTGATTCCCATAATCTCTACATCTTGATAGATCGCATACCATCTGCCTCTGATGCAATATCCCATACATATTAGCATATAAATATCTTTACTGCTCTCAGTAAACATATGCACACAAGCCATTAACATACAGATACATCATTAAAATACAGGGTGTCCCACAAAAAAGTACGTAGCCTGCCTCCAATATCTCCAAATCAAACTGTCTAATTATAAATCTGTCTTAGTTGCCCATATCAACCAATCAGAGCTCAGCTTTCAGTTCCTACATAGCTCTAAAAAAATAAAAGCTGAGCTCTAATTGGTTGCTATGGGAATTTTAGAACGGAATGCATAATGGAACCCTTTAGGAGGCTTTTTGTTTTGCTCGGTCCTAATACATGTCTATGGGCACAAATAATGGTTCTGTTTTGTTCCGTTATACATGACAAGAAAAAAACAAGTCCTGTCAATGAAATGGCTCTTAAAGGGTTCCATTTTGCCATCCGTCTTAAATTTCCAGTATATTCCGTTATAACTCTGCTATAATGGAATTTCAAACTCTTGTGAGACAGATTTACTATTAGGCAGTTTGAATTGGAGATATTGAGGCGGGTTACATTTATATAGAAGTAGTTAATGTGATAACATGAGAACTTCTCAAGGATACACCTTCTGCTCATAATGACCCCAGGTGACCCTCACAAGGGAGACATACAAATGACTTATTTTCCTGAGACCTCAAGCTGGAATAGATCTTTACAGATATATGTGAATATCTCCACATTATTTTATATCTTAGCTATTTTACACTCTACACTGCCATAAATATGTATTACTGTAGAGATGAGTAAAAGGATTCGAAACAAATTGAATTTCCCTAATATTCTTGTCTCCAAACAGCAGTTACCATTTTACTGGTCAGGAGACGGAGAAGAACACATCTGCCACCAAAAGGGAATACTTGAGAGCCATATTTTAATTAAAAATAAAAGGGCAGCACAGTGTGTTATTAAACTCACTGTTACCCCCATAGCCATGTGACTATCACTCTGAAATTACTAATGTTGTCTTTGAAGGGGTTGGTTTCAGCCCTAGGAGACTTCAGAGTGTCATACGTGAGTTTTTAGGACAATCTGAACACTTTTGATTCAGTTCACATTTACAGTATTTGTACCCAAATTCATTTGAATTGGAATTTCAAGAAATTCACTCATCTCTAAAGAGAATGCAATGTATATAATGTACCTACGCACCAAGAAGGAGATGTTGGAATGTAACTTTTATGTGTGACTATAATGATGATAAATGGAAGTGATTCCAATATTAAAGCTGAAGGAGAAGTCAACTGTACAATTGAAAGGAGGCTTTAGGACCCTGTTGGGCCAATATTTTGGATACAAGATGAGATACAGTTGAGCATGGAGGATACACTCTTCTGGTAGTCTGCTGCATATCTGCACACTTGTAGGTTGGTGAAGCTCATTTCCCAGATGGTCCTATAAATGCTCGATTGGCAATCAATCTGGTGACTGGGCAGACTAGGAAATTTTGTGCTAGAGACATTCCTGCGAAACACTTGCAGTGTGCGGGTGAGCATTATACTACTGAAAAATGTAGTTGGAAGTTCTTCCATCAGAGGCAACAAATGTGGTGGCAGGATATCCCTGAGCTGAGCTCATATCACTAATAGGGGTGAATGACTGTGGTATCTGATGGCTCTTCAGATTATCACACCAGCAGTTGGGGCAGTGTGTTGCTCCACAGCAAAGACAGGATTGAACCTCTCACCATGAGGCCTCCATACTTGATTCTCAGTTTGATAATGAATGTTAAAACGAAAACAAAAACTATCTTTATTACAGATTCAATACTAAAAAATCGGGGCAGTACAGCCCACATAAAACGTCAGGTGCAGGCTAAGGGGCAATAGTGATGAGACGTATGGCTGGAATGGTTGAGAACAATGTGCGAATTCTGATCGTCTACTTTTAGCATCCGTTTTTCCTGTTAGACAATTGGGCCTCCATAATTGAATCTGACCATCATTGGATTCCATATAGAACTTGGATTCATCACTAATGATGATGCGGTTCCAATCCATAGCAGCCCAGGCTTCTCCTTCATGACACCACTGCAAATGAAAGTAATTGTGGGTGGCTGTCAAACAAATTACACATAATGGGCACTGCGGAATCTCTTTCTGCTAAGTGCCTGTAAATGGTCAGGGCAAAGATAGGGATGTGCAATGAAAGTGTTACCTGTTTCTGAATGAGGACATATGATCCTCTATATTGGTGGTCTGTCTGGGCCATCCGGAGCCTGTTTATCATGTGCGCTTGCTCTCACATAACCACTGCTCCCAACACTTCCTAACAGCTACAGTATCTCACAAAAGTGAGTTCACCCCTCACATTTTTGTAAATATTTTATCATATCTTTTCATGGGACAAAACTGAAGATCTGACACTTTGATACAATATAAAGTAGTCTGTGTACAACTTCTATAACAGTGTAAATTTGTTTGCCCTCACAATAACTCAATACACAGCCGTTAATGTCTAAACCACTGGCAACAAGTGAGTACAGCCCTAAGTGAAAATGGCCAAATTGTGCCCAAAGTGTCAATATTTTGTGTGGCCACTATTATTTTCCAGCAGTGCTTAACATGCTTGGCTAGTCCAGCACATTTACCCTCTGTTCCTTTAGCAAGGCAATGGTCATCTTGGAGATGTGTTTGGGGTTGTTATAATTTTTGAATACTGCCCTGTGGCCCAGTTTCTGAAGGGAGGGGATCATGCTCTGCTTCAATATGTCACAGGACATGTTGGCATTCATGGTTCCCTCAATGAACTGGAGCTCCCCACAGCCGGCAGCACTCATGCAGCCCCAAGCCATGACACTCCTACCACTATGCTTGACTGTAGGCAGGACACACTTGTATTTGTACTCCTCACATGGTTGCCACCGCAGACACTTGACATGATCTGAACCAAATAAGTTTCTCTTGGTCTCATCAGATCACAGGACATGGTTCCAGTAATCCATGACCTTAGACTGCTTGTCTTCAGCAAACTGTTTTTTGGGCTTTCTTGTACATCTTTTTTAGATGAGGCTTCTTTCTGGGACAACGGCAATGGAGACCAATTTGACGCAGTGTGAAGCGTATGGTCTGAGCATTGACAGGCTGAAGCCCCACCACTTTTATCCTCTGCAGCAATGCTATCAGCACTCATACAATCTCTGGGTATGACGCTGAGTATGTGCACCGAGCTTATTTGGTTGACCATGGTGAGGCCTGTTCTAAGTGGAACCTATTGTGTCAAACCGCTGTATGGTCTTGCCCACCATGTTGCAGCTCAGTTTCAGGGTGTTGGTGATCTTCTTATAACCTAGGCCATGTTTATGTAGAGCAGCAATTCTTTTTTCAGATCCTCAGAGAGTTGTTTTGCCATGAAGAGCCATGTTGACCTTCCAGTGTCCAGTATGAGAGAGTGTGAGAGCAATAACACCAAACACCTGCTCCCCATTCACACCTGAGACCTTGTAAAACTGATGAGTCACATGACCCCAGGGAGGTAAAATGGCTAATTGGGCACAATTTGTCCATTTTCACTTAGGGCTGTACCCACTTTTGTTGCCAGCGGTTTAGACATTAATGGCTGTGTGTTGAGTTATTTTGAGGGCACACCACATTTTTTAGGGCACACCACATTTACACAGTTATACCAGCTGTACACTGACTACTTTACATTGTATCAAAGTGTCAGATCTTCAGTGTTGTCCCATGAAAAGGTATAATAAAATGTTTGCAAAAATGTGAGGGTGTACTCACTTTTGTGAGATACTGTATGTCCAAATGGCTTAGATGGCAGGCAAATAATCAAAACAACTATCCTGCTTCCCTTAGTACTGTATTGTGCCCCCGCTCAAAGTCTGTCAACTGGAAAAAATTCCTTCAATAGGCATGTCTAACATTTGATGATCTCTACCAAGAGCTACTATGCCCAAAAGCCTTATTACATTGCAGCAGGAGAAGCGCTTTTATGCCTTTGCGAGAGTCAGTGTCTAATCAGACCACACCTGTAATTATGTATAAATGTGCCAAATGCATGATGAGTTAATAAGTCACATACCCTCCCTTGGCCAATCACAGTAAAAACTAGGTTTCTTTCATAAAACTAGGTGGTTAATTGGTGATGACAGCTTGTCAAAACAAAAGGCAATTAACCTTAATAGTGTGGGAACTTTACTGTGATTGGCCAGGGGAGGGCATGTGACTTATTGAACCAATGGAAGCACACCTCCTGGTATAAAAAGGTTGTCCAGAAAAGAAAATGGCAGTCCAATTTTGTTGGGGAGCAGGGATGTTGTCCTTTTAAATAAAAAAAATTGGCCCCTGGCTATTCTGGTGTGCCCCTTGCCTCATGTTGGCATATTAAAACCTATTAACCCTTTTCTATATTTGACATTCGGTGAAATTTTTCTGATCATACACTTAATAAAAAACTGCACTACTGTACTTGTAACAAAGTTGCATATACACTATTTAATATGCGCAAGGCGAGCAGTAAGGGATGGGGAAGTGAGCATGCTGATGATGGTAAACGCAGATGTCATGGCTCTGGGCGCGGTGAAACTGTGCCTGCTGGCAGAGCCCAAGAAACAAAGTCATCCAAAGCTCCTAGCTTCAAGTCACAGTTTGCAGCGTGGTGCAAGACACAACTCTTGTCGCCACACCAGTGCAAGCAGGTAGTCGGTTGGATTTCAGCTTATAATGCTTCTAGTTTGTTAAGCACCACCCTCTCTTCCACAAAGTCCAGTCTCAGTAGCCAAGAGTCTGGTCAACCAAATCCTCACCCTGATCCTCCTTCCTCCCACCATGCAGAGTCTGGGCAAAGAAGAGATCCCACATTAGGATATTCCGAGGAGCTTTTTTCATCACCGTCTAAAGAAGATGATGGTGGGGAACGGCAAGTAGCGTCTCACCAGGTGCATAATGATGATGATGAGACACAGTTGCCAATAAGTCAAGGGCAATTAGTGTCTCAAGAGGTTGTGGATGAGGATGAGACACAGTTAAGTCAGGTTCTTGTTAGGTCACCATGTCAGGAGGAGGACCAGAGTGAGGATGTGGAAGAGGAGGTGGTGGACGACGAAATAGCTGACCCAACCTGGGAAGGTGGCAAGCCAAGCGAGGACAGCAGTACAGAGGGGGAGGGATCCGCAGCACCGCAGCAGGCTTTAAGAGGCAGTGGGGTGGAGAAAGGGAGAAGGCAGGCCACGCCAATCAGGCCTGCAACTGTTCCCCAGAGCAGCCCCTTGTGGCAATCTCCCTTGCCAAGGGTTAGGTGTTCTGCAGTCTGCCATTGTTTTGAGGAAAGTGCTGACGATAAACGTATAGTAATTTGCAACCTGTGCCGTACCAAAATGAGCAGGGGCGAAAACACCAGCAACCTGACCACCACCAGCATGATCCGCCACATGGCAGCAAAGCACCCTAATAGGTAGGCCGAACACCTGGGTCCACGATCTGTGTCTGCAGGTAACACCACTGCCTCCTCTTCCCCTCTGTTACGTGCTGTCCAAGACGCAGGCCCAGATGCCTCCCGCCCTGAACCTGGAACTTCGCAAGAACCATCAGCAAGAACGTCCACTTCAGTGTCCCAGCGCAGCGTTTAAATGTCCTTACCGCAGGCATTTGAACGCAAGCGCAATTACCCTGCCACCCACCCACAGGCCAAGGAACTAAATGCGCAACTTTCCAAGTTGCTGGCCATGGAAATGTTGCCGTTTAGGCTGGTGGACACCGAGGCTTTTCACAGCCTGATGGCGGCGGCTGTCCCTTGTTACGCAGTCCCCACCCGCCACCATTTTTCCCAGTGTGCCGGCCCCGCCTTACACCAGCATGTGTCCTGAAACATAATCTGTGCCCTGACCAACGCAGTTACTGTGAAGGTCCACTTAACAACTGACACATGGACAAGCGCTTTTGGCCAGGGACGCTACATTTCCCTGACAGCACACTGGGTGAAGGTTGTGGAGGCTGGGAACAAGTCATACACTGGGAAGGCACAGGTGCTACCCACGCCGAGGATTGCAGGCCCTACTTCCATCCGGATTTCCACCACCACCTACAGTAGCGGATGCAACCCCTCCTTCTCTTTCTCCACCTCTTCCTCCAATTCCACAGCAGAATTCCCATCTTGCAGCACCAGTCAGAATTCAGTCAGTAGCTGGAAGCAGTGTAGAAAAGCAGTCGGGAAGCGGCAACAGACAGTGCTGAAGCTTATTTGCCTAGGTGACAAATTGCCGCAGAGCTGTGGCATGGCATAAGGGACCAGGCTGAACTGTGGCTCTCGCCAGTCAACCTACAGCCAGGCATGGTTTTATCCGATAACGGCCGCAACTTGGTAGCGGCTTTAGAGATGGCCATCCCACACATACCATGCCTGGCTCATGTCTTCAAGTTAGTGGTTCAGCAGTTTCTGAAAACCTACCCCAATTTGCCTCAGCTGCTAGTGAAGGTGCATCGCCTGTATGCCCATTTCCAAAATTCACCTACAGCTTCAGCCTTCCTGGCAACGCTGCAGCAATGCTTGCACTTGCCAGCTCACCGACTGCTGTGCGACTTGAGCATGTGCTGGAACTCCACCTTCTACGTGTTGGGCAGACTTTGTGAGCAGCAGAGGGCAGTAGTACAATACCAGCTGCAACATGGTCGGCGCCTTTCCAGTCAGTTTCCAATCTTCACAAGCGACGAGTGGGCATTGATGTCTGACCTCTGTGAGGTTTTACGCAACTTTGATGAATCTACACAGATGGTGAGCGGCGATAATGCAATTATCAGTGTAACCATCCCACTTCTGTGTCTACTAAAAAGCTCACTGCTCACAATAAATGCGGACACTTTGCATGTGGAAGAGGTGGAAAACCCTACACAGGGTGATAGCCAGACCACCCTCGGTTCGTCTTCTAAGCGCGAATTGGAGGAGGAGGAGCAGGAGACGTTTGCCACCGCTACACAGGGTAGCCATAGCACATTTGCACCATCTCTTCGGCGTGGATGGGCCGAAGAGGAGGAGGAGGATATTGAGATTCATCCTCCTTGTGAGGACAGTGAAGCTTTGTCTGTTGTGACTCTGGCACACATGGCTGACTTCATGCTAGGCTGTCTTTCCCGTGACCCTTGTGTTATACGCATTTTAGCCAACACCGATTACTGGTTGTTCACCCTTCTTGACCCCCGCTACAAAGAGAACTTCTCATCTCTCATCCCTATGGTGGAGAGGACAAGCAAAATGGTGCAATACCAGAAGGCCCTTGTAGAAAAATTGGTGGCAGAAATGACAGGCGGCAGAGTACGTAGTTCCTTGGCCACCCGAGGAGCGGAGATGAGGGGAACACACAGCAGTTCCAACAAAGGCAGGGCAACACTCTCCAAGGTGTGGGACAGTTATATGACACCCCGTTAGCACCCTCACCCTGAGCGTCTTAGTGTCCGCCTGTCAACTGACAATGCTGACAGGTTGACGCTTATCAAAATGAACAAGGTCTGGATTGCCCCTGACTTCTGTACTCCACCAGTGGAAAGTGGCTGAACATGAAGGAATCTTAAATGTGGCTGTCAGCTCAGCAGCAACACCTCACACATAATGTTTTAGAGGGTCAGCTCAGCAGCAGCACCTCACCCCTATTGTTTTTGAGTGTCAGCAGCAGGCCATCAATGATAATTTTTCAAGGATGTGTCTGATGCCCTCCTTTATGTGTAATAAAGGGTGTATCGGAGTGTATGTTCCTTGTAATTTTTTGCAGCCCTTTCCCTTTGTGCATAGGCTTTATGAGTGTAGGATTCCCACGACATGAACAATTGTACCACAATGTGAATGAGGCCCTCCTTCATGTGATATAGCAGTTGCATTGGAGTGCCTGTTCCTTGTAATTTTTGGCAGCACTTGCGCTTTACATACAAGTAAATATATGTTTCCTAACAATATTTCCTCCAAAATCAATGATATTTTTGGTTTTGGGGGGTATTCTTGTCATTCCTTAAAAGTGGCGTAATACTCGGACAACATTGTTAACAGCTTTTAGGGTGTATTTAATACACTGTATTATCATGTACCCCTTCCTCTTCTCGTCCTCTTGCTCCTCATCCTCCATCATATGAAACTGCTTATTAGGCTGCCCTCGACATTCACCAGCAGGCCTTCAACCATCATGTTTTAGACTGTCAGCTCACCAGCAGGCCTGGAACCATAATGTTTTAGATGGTCAGCTCACCTGCGGGCCCTCAACCATAATATTTTAGATGGTCAGCTCACCAGCAGGCCTTGAACCATAATGTTTTAGACGGTTAGCTCATCAGCAGGCCCAGAACCATAATGTTTTAGACGGTTAGCTCATCAGCAGGCCCAGAACCATAATGTTTTAGACGGTCAGCTCACCAGAAGGCCCTCAACCATAATGTTTTAGACAGTCAGCACACCAGTAGGCCCTCAACCATAATGTTTTAGACGGTCAGCTCAACAGCAGTTTGTCACCCATATTTTTTTAGACAGTCAGCTCAGCAGCAGCACCTCACACATAATGTTTTAGAGAGTTAGCTCAGCAGCAGCACCTCACCCCTATTGTTTTTGAGTGTCAGCAGCAGGCAATTAATGATAATTTTTCAAGGGTGTGTCTGATGCACTCCTTTATGTGTAATAAAGGGTGTATTGGAGTGTATGTTCCTTGTAATTTTTTGCAGGCCTATCACTTTGTGCATAGGCTTTATGAGTGTAGGAGTCCCACAACATGAACAATTGTACCACAATGTGAATGAGGCCCTCCTTTATACCCGTTGTATCGCAGTGCCTGTTCCTTGTAATTTTTGGCAGCACTTGTGCTTTACGTACAAGTAAATATACTGTATGTTTCCTAACAATATTTCCTCCAAAATCAATGACATTTTTGGTTTTGGGGGGTATTCTTGTCATTCCATAAAAGTGGCGTAATACTCGGAGTCCAAGATGCATCCAGACATCCTCCCCATGCTGTTCCCTAACCATTTCAGTGGCGTTTCCACCATTTTCTCACCTTTCCATATGAACCAGACACCCTCCCCTCTGCAGAGCAGGGGGTGCCTGGTTTAGTGCTCGGGTTCTCCCATTGACTTCTATTATACTCAGCCGAGCACTCGAGCACCACCTAGTGTTCAGCCAGAGCACCCGTGCACCCGAGCATAGCGGTGCTCGATCAACACTAAATGTCACCCTTTTACAATACAGGATAATACTTCATAAATGGGCTGCAAACAAGGTCCAAGGTAAGGGCCAAAACATTGGCCCCTGTTTAACTGTAATTTGAATGGATAAATAAATACTGAAGCTTTTAATAAAAATAATTTTTTTTTTTTTTTTTCCACGACTATTTATATGGGTGTATTTTCACAGACCCATATACTTTATTAATAAAATAACCACTTTGTGGCACACTGCTTCTGGCTATTATAGGGTTCCCACCCCTGTATACAATGTATTTTCAATAACAGCACTGTAGAGAGTAGATCATTGAGTTATGCGTTTTTTATTAGTGTAAACGTTTTCTGCCCATACAGGCCTTCATCAGACACTACAATTAAACAGAATAAGAAATATTCAAAATGATGACAGCATAAACAACTTAATCAATATAACAGAAACAAGTCTAACACAACTCAAAGAATTTACGATAGGGCCTGGAATCACCATGGCGTCCAGATCCAAACATGGACTACCTTCTTCTGTTATTATTCATCAGATGTTATCAGAACTTACCACAAAAGTTCATGTGCTGTAACCTGGTCCGTAGTACAGGGACCCTGCGGGATCCCGTATTCTCATTACGCCAGATTTCTTTGAGTTGTGTTAGACTTGTTTCTATTATATTGATTTATTTATGCTGTCATCATTTTGAATATTTCTTATTCTATTTAATTGTAGTGTCTGATGAAGGCCAAAAACGTTTACACTGACTGCCATTTGAAATAAAAAGACGCATAACTCGATGATCTACTCTCTACAGTGCTGTTATTGAAAATACATAGCATACTTTATTAATAGTCATGTTGTTGGTCCACATCATGAACCAAAGTAATCCATGCCTTTTTGATTTTTCCACTGACCCGAAAGCCACTAATTTGTGAACAAACATATTAAAAGTCAATGGATACATGTGCTGTTTGTGGAGAACATGGACACTAGACGTCCATGATCCATTAAAATGTGAAGGAGGCCTCAGGCTAATCATCTTATCAGGTGGCTCCATTGCCTCCATGCTGAAATACACCAGATACACCACTATGAGATCTTGCAAGAAAGGACAGGAAAGCAAAAAAGTGACTAATACGAGCCTTTTTATACATTTCACTTGCAAATTGTTTCAAGTTTTATGTGGGTATCCTTAAGTATCTGTGTATTTCCCATGTGTTTCCATAGTAACCGGAGGAACTACAGTAACTAGAATGGTTGTGAACTAACCTTTCTGGAAGGCTAAGGTAGTATGTCCCAGATATGTACGTAATATCCAGGTCAATTGGTAAAATAGACCAGTTATTGGAGTCATAATCTATCTAGTCTCTCCCGAAGTCCCATAAAATGTGTCAATTAATATAATCTGACGTTTCTCCTCCCACTGTGCTAGAAGGTTGGTATGATTGTGTCCTAGTGTTGTTCTCAATATTTCATTTCATTTTGCTTTAACAAAATCTTTATTATAACAAAAAATAAATAAATAAATAAATAAATAAATAAATAGCAACTAATCTTAAAGGGGTTGTCTCACATCGTACAATGATGGCACATCATTGTGCTAGTGCAGGGTCTGGGTTTGGGGTGGCCCCAATGCTTCACTGGGTCCCACAGACACTGTTGAGGTGCCACCATGTGTTGCTGCTCTCCAGGAGGGACAATAAGGTGTGATGTACCCCAATGGAAAATAAATCCAGAGAATGAAGATCTGCAGTAAATCTTTGTGCTTCTTTACTGGAGGAATTCAGGAGCCATACAATACAAGGTAGGAATACGGCTGGCTTGCCCAGTCTCCTCCCTGGCAGAAGAATGGTTTGATGCTAAGAAAAGGCCTGAGCTATCTCTCTCCCTCTCTCTCTCTTGTTTGGTAATCAAGAGTTTGGTAATCCAGGGTCTGTGATAGGGTATCTTCTGGTTACTCAGTAGTTTGGCAGAGTCCCCTCTTCTAAGCACTATTCCCTAACTGCAGAACACTATGGGCTCTGACTGCTCTACTTATATGTATTTTCTAGATGAACTAGAACCTTCTAGTGGGAGGCGTGGAGTGGAGACGCTCAGGACATATGAATACAATGTTACAAATCCCATCTCTCATAGACTTGCATTAGAGCTTCAATGATAGTCAATGGCAATGACAGCAGTTTTTCCAGACAAAAATAGGTTTTTAGACATAACTACAGAGCTAAAACCAGGCATTCAAAAGGTTAGTCTGTCTGGTTTTGGTGGTAAACAAGTCTGGCTTTTTCCTCCAAAACATGCTCTTATTTAAACCTTATGGTAGCTATGGAAAATTACCAGCTTTGTGTTGTTAGCTAGAAAGTCCCAAATATCTATCAGTATTCCTTAACCCTTTCCACAGTGCTGTGCAAACAATATTACAGAAAACATATAAAATGCAGTTACACTGTATTAAACAGTATAAGTTAGTGCAAGTTAACCCTTTAAAGTTAACTAAAGTAGGGAATTGATGACTTTGCATGAGGGAAATAGGGGCAAATGTCCACACATGTATCCCTGCTCCGGGACACTACTCTAGGACATGCCACCAATGTCAGATAAGTATGGGACCCACCTCTGGGATCCACTCCTATCTACAAAAAGAGAGCTGAGCATCTGCCCTCCATTCATTTATGGGAGTTCTGAAAATGACTGAGCACTGGCCAGCTACTTCCGGCATTCCTATAGTGGTGAATAGAGTGGTGGTCACACTTACAAAGTGCACTTTTCATTAATTTCTATGAGAATTCCATAGAAGTGAATAAAGAGCATGCCGTGCATGAGCAGTGTGCTCTGATTCACTTTGGGGGCCCCGGTCTAGAGATAGGTGGCATATCTTAAAGATGTAGTGATAGGTGGATACTTTCACATCATAATTTGGAGTCATTGGATGTTGATTTACAATATATGGTCATTGTTAATTCACTTATGTCTGTCTTCAGGACTTTAATATAAAAAAGCTAATGTTGGGGTGTAGCTAGCTCATGAACTTAAAAAAGCTAGATTAGATTTAAGAGCTCCGCCAAAATGTTATTATCAGTGTTGATCGAGCACCATAGTTCTCAGGTGCACGGGTCGAACACTAGGCGGAGCACAATGGAAGTCAATGGAAGAACCCGAGCACTAAACCAGGCACCCCCTGCTCTGCAGAGAGGAGGGTGTCTGGTTCATAGGGAAAGTTGAGAAAATGGTGGAAACACCACTGAAATGGTTTGGGAACAGCATGGGGAAGATGTCTGGATGCATCTTCGACACCGAAGTCGCTGCTGGGATGTTGTCCGAGTATTACGCCACTTTTACGGAATTACAAGAATACCCCCCAAAGCCGAAGATAACATTGATTTTAGAGAAAATATTGTTAGGAAACATATATTTAGTTGTACATAAAGCGCAAGTGCTGCCAAAAATTACAAGGAAGAGCCACTCCAATACAACTGGTATATAACATAAAGGAGGGCCCCATTCACATTGTGGTATAATTGTTCATGACGTGGGACTCCTACACTCATAAAGCCTATGCACAAAGCGAAAGGGCTGCCAAAAATTACAAGGAACAGACACTCCAATACACCCTTTATTACACATAAAGGAGTGCATCAGACACACCCTTGTAAAATTTGTATTGATGGCCTGCTGCTGACACTCAAAAACATTAGGGGTGAGGGTCTGCTGCTTAGCTGACCCTCTAAAACAATATGGGTGATGTGCTGCTGCTGCTGAGCTGACCGTCTAAAAAATTATGGGTGAGGTGCTGCTGCTGAGCGGACCGTCTAAAAAATTATGGGTGACGTGCTGATGCTGAGATGACCGTCTAAAAAATTATGGTTGAGGTGCTGCTGCTGAGCTGACCGTTGAAAACATTATGGGTGACGCGCTGCTGCTGAGCTGACCGTCTAAAAAATTATGGGTGACGTGCTGATGCTGAGATGACCGTCTAAAAAGTTATGGTTTAGGTGCTGCTGCTGAGCTGACCATTGAAAACATTATGGGTGACGTGCTGCTGCTTAGCTGACCGTCTAAAAAATTATGGGTGAGGTCCTGCTGGTGACTGTCTTAAAAATTAGTGGTGAGGGCCTACTGGTGACCGTCCTAATAATTAGTGTTGAGGGCCTGCTGGTGAACATTGAGGGCAGCCTAATAAGCAGTTTCATATGATGGAGAATGAGGAGGAAGAGGACGAGAAGAGGAAGGGGTACATGGGAATACAGTGTATTCAATACAGCCGAAAAGCCACTTTCCTCTGGTGGGGTAGAGAAGTCAGAGGCAATTCAGGCCTTGTTCATTTTGATAAGCATCAACCTGTCAGCATTTTTAGTTGACAGGCAGATGCGTTTATCAGTTATTATGCCCCCAGCGGCACTAATTACCCGCTCCGACAAAACGCTAGTGGCAGGGCAAACCAGCACCTCCAAAACATAGAGCGCCGGTTCGTGCCACGTGTCCAGCTTAGACACCCAATAATTATAAGGGAACAGAGGGATCACTGAGGACGTTGACACGGTCAGCTAGGTACTTCTTCACGTGTCAAGAAAATGTCCCAGGCCTTGGAGAGTGTCTTCTGTTATTGCATCATTTTGCTAGTCCTCTCCACCAGAGGAATAAGAGATCAGATGTTCTCTTTGTAGAGGTGGTCGAGAAGGGTGAACAACCAGTAGTCGGTCTTGGCTAAAATACGTATAACACAAGGGTCACGGGAAAGGCAGCATAGCTTGAAGTCAGCCATGTGTGCCAGAGTCCCAACAGACAAGGCTTCGCTCTCCTCACCAGGAGGATGACTCTGATTCTCCTCGTCCTCTTCCTCCTCTTCGGCCCATCACGCCGAAGAGATGGTGTAAACCTGCTATGGGTATTACCCTGTGTAGCGGTGGCAACCGTCTCCTGCTCCTCCTCCAATTGGCACTAAGAAGATGAACCGAGGGTGGTCTTACTATCACCCTTTGTAGGGTCTATCCCCATTTCCACCTCTTCCATACGCAGAGCATCGGCCTTTATTGTGAGCAGTGAGCGTTTCAGTAGACACAGAAGTGGGATGGTTACGGTGATAATTGCATTATCACTGCTCACCATCCATGTAGATTCATCAAAGTTGCGTAAAACCTCACAGAGGTCAGACATCAATGCCCACTCGTCGCTTGTGAAAAGCGGAAGCTGACTGGAAAGGCGCCGACCGTGTTGCAGCTGGTATTCCACTACTAGCCTCTGCTGCTCACAAAGTCTGCCCAACATGTGGAAGGTGGAGTTCCAGCTCGTGCTCAGGTCGCACAGCAGTCGATGAGCTGGCAAGCGCCAGCGCTGCTGCAGGGTTGCTGCAGCGTTGCCAGACCGGCTTAAGCTGTAGGTGACTTTCAGAAATGGGCACACAGGCGGTGCACCTTCACCAGTAGCTGAGGCAAATTGGGGTGGGTTTTGAGAAACCGCTGAACCACTAAGTTGAAGACATGGGCCAGGCATGGTATGTGTGTAAGGTTGCCCAGCTCAAAAGCCGCCACCATATTGCGGCCGTTATCAGACACAATCATGCCTGGCTGTAGGTTGACTGGTGAAAGCCACAGCTCAGCCTGTTCCCTTATGCCCTGCCACAGCTCTGCGGCAGTGTGCTGTTTGTCACCTAAGCAAATAAGCTTCAGCACGGCCTGTTACCACTTTCCGACTGCTGTGCTACACTGCTTCCAGCTATTGACAGAAGTCTGACTAGTGCTGCAAGATGGGAATTCTGCAGTGGAACTGGAGGAGGAGGAAGAGAAGGAGTGGTTGCAGCTGCTACTGTAGGTTGTGGCAGAAATCCGGATGGAAGCAGGGCCCGCAATCCTTGGCATGGGTAGTACCTGTGCCATCCCAGGGTACGACTCGCTCCCAGCCTCTACAACATTCACCCAGTGTGCCGTCAGGGAAATGTAGCGTCCCTGGCCACAAGCGCTTGTCCATGTGGCATTCATTAAGTGGACCTTCCCAGTAATGGCATTGGTCAGGGCACGGGTTATGTTTCGGGACACATGCTGGTGTAAGGCAGGGACGGCACACCCGGAAAAATAGTGGCGGCTGGGGACTGTGTAACCAGGGACAGCCGCCGCCATCAGGCTGCAAAAAGCCTCAGTGTCCACCAGCCTAAATGGCAAAATTTACATTGCCAGCAATTTTGAAAGTTGCGCATTTAGTGCTATGGCCTGTGGGTGGGTGGTTGATTGGGTATTTGCTCTTGTGTTCAAATGCCTGCAGTAAGGACATTTGAACGCTGCGATGGGACACAAAAGTGGATGTGCTTGCTGATGGTGCTTGCGAAGGTCCAGGTGCAGGGGGGAGGCACCTGGGCCTTGGACAGCACATAACAGAGGGGAAGAGGAGACACCGATCATGGACCCAGGCGTTCGGCCCACCTATTAGTGTGCTTTGCTGCCATGTGGCGGATCATGCTGGTGGTGGTCAGGTTGCTGGTGTTCACGCCCCTGCTCATTTTGGTACGGCACAGTTACAAATTGCAATTTGTTTATCGTCAGCACTTTCCTCAAAAAAGCACCAGACTTTGCGGGCTTGGCTAGAGGCCCAAATCAAGGAACGGCGATAAAAAAAGCTCCTCTGAATATTCTAGTGTGGGATCACTTGTTTTCCCAGATTGTGCGTGGTGGGAGGAAGGAGGATCAGGGTGAGGATTTGGTTGACCAGACTCTTGGCTACTGGACTGGAAGAGAGGGTGGTGCTTAAACGACTGGAAGCATTATCTGCTGCAATCCAACCAACTACCTGCTCTCACTGGTGTGGGGTCTGTGACATGAAACTAGGAGTTTTGGATGACTTTGTTTCTCGGGCTCTGCCAGCAGGCACAGTATCACCGTGCCCAGAGCCATGGCCTCTGTGTTCACCATCAGCAGCACGCCCACTTCCCCGTCTCTTACTGCTCGCCTTGCTCATATTAAATGGTATAAATGCAAGTTTGTCACAAGTACAGTAGCGCAGATGTCTTTTTAAGTGTAAGAGCAGAAAAATGACTCCGAATGTCAGAAATATTCAGGATACAGAAACGTTAACCAGCAGATGCAACACAGGTAATGTCGCCTTGATTAACAGCAGAAAAAATTACACCGGATGTCAGGTATATAGGATACAGAAACGTTATACTGCACACGCAACACAGGTAATGTCGCCTTGATTAGTGGCAGAAAAAATGACACTGGATGTCAGGTATATAGGATACAGAAGCGTTATAATGCACACGCTGTGCAGGTAGTGTTAGGGTCACGCAAACTTGCATTATTTTTGCCCCAAAAGAAAAAAAAAAATATTGCAGCCAGATATGACAACAGTTCTTAAAAGGACTTTTGGGTCTTTTAAACAGAACAACTAGCCCTGCCTAGCCAAATCCTATCCCTACACTATCTGTCCCTCCTTGCAGCAGCTCTCCCTGACTTGGTCTGAGCCGGGTCACATGTCACCAGGTACTATATCGCACCTGATGACGAGTTCCCGGCCAGCCAATCACTGTAATGCCAGTAGCTAACATGGCTACGGCATGACAGTTAATGCCAGTACCTCACCGCAAGCTGATTGGCTGCGTGAGAAACGTGTGGGGAGAGGACTCGAATATCGCATTCGGCCGAGCATGCTCGCTCAACACTAGTTATTATTATTTTAAAATCCCTTACTTCATTCATCTCTTAAATCCTCTTTGTCATGAACCCTTTTTTTATGCTTGGAGGGCACAGTCTCATGAAGCCTACTCTGACCCCTCTAAGATTTATGGTCTCAATGGACAGACCACTTCAAAATGACCCTAGCACTAGTCAGTAGGATCGATCACTCTGGAATCCTAATCACCACTTGAAAACTGTTTTTCTCTCTACCCCCCACAGTGCTCTTTACCGATATAATTCCTGTCCCCCTACTGCCCTCAGTAAGTATAGTGCCCCCCCCCCCATTGTGTCCTCAGTACATACATCACAACACTTGATAGTGCTAACAAATTATAATAATAAAAAACCTTAAAAGGACTAACCCCGCCACATGGGACACTTTCTCTGCACAGGATGAAGCAAGTCCCGATACTCGTACTGTCGTGATGTCACAGTATCACACTGGGAGTGTCAGGTCCTGCTGCTTTCTGCACAGAGAAAGTGTCCTCCACATGTTTGGGGTGAGGTGAGTATTTTTTATTTTATTTTTACATGGTCTTCCCATGTTTAATGGCCATTAGGTGCCCTTCTGTCCAAATGGCCTTTAAAAACAGGCCCATTGATGGGGTCCGTCTGGTCATCAAAATGGTCGATAATAGGATATTTTGCTGCTGGATGTACGGTAACACAAGTTGTATTTTGCACTTAATAGAAAGAGACTGTTATATGTTCTTCTTCTGGCCTTATTCTTCAAACTACATTTCCACTGCACTTATTCCCAGGGAGCAATGACCAGAGGAAGTACATCATGACCCAACATTTCATCAGGGCCACTACCACTCCCATCTTCTGAATCGGCTCCTCAGGGGTTTGCTGCATTAGTCTTATTTTGGGACATATGTTTGGTGGTGTAGGACAGTTACCATCAGACTCCCTAATCTAGGGAAGTTCAGGGATTATAATTAGTATGTTTGGTGGTCTAGGACAGCGAAGAGGTTGATGTAAAGTCGACACGGTCTTGTGCAGTCAAATGATACATTTTAAGAGATGAGTGCAGGGAGAGCATAGAGCATGTGTGGGCTCCTTAGTGGTCCGGTTACTACTGAGACTGCTGCTACACCCACAGCTGTACCGCTGGTGATACTGTCTGCTGAGTCCGTGTGTCCAAAGACATCAGCTCATCAGACAGTGGAGGGCGTGTTCTTGGTTGTGGTTGACTTTTTGGAAATCTCATTCACTCAGTTTTAGTTGCGGTTTTTCAGCGTGGATGCCCGTGCAGAAAAACCGCAGTGTAGTACAGTATGAGCAAAGATTATAAGAGAACACCAATCTCATGTACACTTTTCTTTTTCATGCAGAAATTGGTCTGCCATGCGGATTTCCAATGAAGGGTAAGATCTGTGGCAGAACCGCATCTAATGCGCCCCCAAATCTATAATTATATTACGGATATGGTGCAGAAACACGCGTAAATCTGTACAGAAATTAGTGTGAATCCTAGGTGCGATTACCCACATGGTGTGCCGGTGCCCTTAAAGAGTCACTGAACTTTTAAAAAAACTTTTGATGTTTCATAGTTACATTTCAAAGGTTTTGATCAGCTGAAGTTCTAACGTTCACAACAATCACTACAACGAGGAAAGAAGCGTTGATGTATCACACTGTCTCTCATCTCTGTAGTAGATGATTAGCCCATAGACTCTTTTTGAGTTTGTCTCCTGCAGCGAGAAAGTGTGCTATGAAAATTGAAAATTTGGCACGGGAGGGCGCACCATTTCAATTTCCGCCCAGGCAGCAGATAGGCTATGTATCTGTATGTAGAGGACTACTTACTATATGTATTAATGGTCCAGAATTGGGTAATAGATTCCCTTTAAAGGGGTTGAGCAGCGGTTTAATATTGATGATGATCTCCTCAGGATCAGCAGGGGCCAAGTCCTATATTTTGACGAGCGCTATTCACTGGCCGTGAAATAAAAAAACAGCCATGTGAAAGGCCTGATAGACTTTCATTGGTGCTAAAAATTGCCGTGTGAAAGCCGTCATGTGGATGTAGCTTTAGCGTTCGCATCAAAAGAACAGGAAAATATTTCATAGAAACAGACTCTTTATCTTGAGCATCCGTTATGCTTATTTTGCAACCCTTTGCGTCTGTGATTTTTAAAAAAGGAAAAAGTTTTGTGAGGAGGAATTTTTCTCCCATCAAAAATAACAGGTCGGAAGGAACTGAGGCTACTTTCACACTAGCGTTTTTAAATTCCGGTATTGAGTTCCGTCAAAGGGGCTCAATACCGGAAAAAAACTCTTCAGTTTTGTCCCCATTCATTGTCAATGGGGACAAAACTGAACTGAAGACAACGGAGGCTCCTGAAAGCATTCTGTTCTGTCTCCAGACCGGAGAACAAACCGCAGCATGCTGCGGTTTGCTCTCCGGTCCAGGCATCCGCACCAAGACGGATCCGGAATGACCCCCAATGGAAGTCAATGGGGACGGATCCGTTTGGTGTGGACACACCAGTAATCCGGATCTGTCCTCCATTGATTTCCAATGGGGGGTCATTCCGGATCCGGCATACATACACACAGACTACATACAAACAAACATACAGACATACATACATACAAACATACAGACATACATACATACTCACATACTCCCGGGACGCCGGCAGCAGGTCTTCACGCGCCTCCTGCACGCTGCGATGACGTTTCCCCACTGCGCCCAGCAGAGGGCGCTGTGGGGAATCGTCATCACTGCGCGCAGGAGGCGCGTGAAGACGTTCTGCCGGCGTCCCGGGAGTATGTGAGTATGTATGTATGTATGTTTGTTTGTATGTAGTCTGTGTGTTGTTTTAATGTGTGTCATGTGTGGGGCCGGAGCGCTGCTCCGGCTCCACACATGTATAGCGTTAGCACGGATCCGTCGGCACCCTTTAGGTGCCGGATCCGTGCTAACGCTAGTGTGAAAGTAGCCTGACACGGTTGCAAAATAGGCATAACGGGATGTTCAAGATAAAGAATTGTTTTTTTTTTGTTTTCTGCACAATGTCGCTATGTCATAATGTCGCTGCAAGTATTAATAATGCCCCATTAGAGGCCCCAGTATTAATAATGCCTCCATAAGTGCCCCCCCTCCATTAGTGCCACCAGACTTATTAATGCCCCCATTAGTGTCCCCACAGTAATATAAATGCCCCCATTAGTGCCCCCACAGTAATATAAATGCCCCCATTAGTGCCCACCAGTAATATTAATGCCTCCATTAGTGCCCCCACAGTAATATAAATGCCCCCATTAGTGCCCACCAGTAATATTAATGCCTCCATTAGTGCCACCAGACTTATTAATGCCCCCATTAGTGCCCCCACAGTAATATAAATGCCTCCACTAGTGCCCACCAGTAATATAAATGGCTCCATTAGTGCCCACCAGTAATATTTATGCCTCTATTAGTGCCACCAGACTTATTAATGCCCCCATTAGTGCCCCCACAGTAATATAAATGCCTCTATTAGTGCCCACCAGTAATATAAATGCCTCTATTAGTGCCCACCAGTAATATAAATGCCTCCATTAGTGCCACCATAGTAGTATAAATGCCTCTATTAGTGCCCACAGTAATATAATGCCTCCATTAGTGCCCACAGTAATATAAATGCCTCCATTAGTGCCACCAGTAATATAAATGCCTTTATTAGTGCCCACCAGTAATATTAATGCCTCCATTAGTGCCCACAGTAATATAAATGCCTTTATTAGTGCCCACCAGTAATATTAATGCCTCCATTAGTGCCCACCAGTAATATTTATGCCTCCATTAGTGCCCACCAGTAAAATTTATGCCTCCATTAGTGCCACCAGACTTATTAATGCCCCCATGAGTGCCCCCACAGTAGTATAAATGCCTCCATTAGTGCCACCACAGTAATATAAATGCCCCCATTAGTGCCCACCAGTAATATAAATGCCTCCTTTAGTGCCCACCAGTAATATTAATGCCTCCATTAGTGCCCCTATAGTAGTATAAATGCCCCCATTAGTGCCCACCAGTAATATAAATGCCTCTATTAGTGCCCACCAGTAATATTAATGCCTCCATTAGTGCCCCCATAGTAGTATAAATGCCCCCATTAGTGCCCACCAGTAATATAAATGCCTCTATTAGTGCCCACCAGTAATATAAATGCCTCCATTAGTGCTCCCCAGTAATATTTATGCCTCCATTAGTGCCACCACAGTAATATAAATGCCCCCATTAGTGCCCACCAGTAATATAAATGCCTCAATTAGTGCTCCCCAGCAATATTTATGCCTCCATTAGTGCCACCAGACTTTTTAATGCCCCCATTAGTGCCCCCACAGTAATATAAATGGCTCTATTAGTACCCAGCAGTAATATAAATGCCTCCGTTAGTGCCACCACAGTAATATAAATGCCCCCTTTAGTGCCCACCAGTAATATAAATGCCTCAATTAGTGCCCACCAGTAATATAAATGCCTCCATTAGTGCCCACCAGTAATATAAATACCTCCATTAGTGCCCCCACAGTAGTATAAATGCCTCTATTAGTGCCCCACAGTAATATTAATGCCCCCATTAGTGCTCCCCAGTAATATTTATGCCTCCATTAGTGCCCACCAGTAATATTAATGCCTCTATTAGTGCCCACCAGTAATATAAATGCCTCCATTAGTGCCACCAGACTTATTAATGCCCCCATTAGTGTCCGCACAGTAATATAAATGCCTCCATTAGTGCCACCAGACTTATTAATGCCCCCATGAGTGCCCCCACAGTAGTATAAATGCCTCTATTAGTGCCCCACAGTAATATTAATGCCTTTATTAGTGCCTGCCAGAATTAATAGCCCCCACAGTAGCAAATTTGTTTGTAAAATATGGTGAAGCAACCAAATCGAATTTTAGAGAACTTTGCTCATCTCCATTTATAATCTAGAAATATTTGCTCTCTAGTGTGACAACGCCTTAAGCCTGACCTTCATGCAGACCCCAACTAAAGAATTCGCTGGTACTCTGAATTGCTTTAAGCCCTTTATGCCAACATAATAAGGCCCCTTTCACATGAGCGGGAGACTCGGACGTCTCCCACATCGTGTGCCGTGTACTGACCTCCCAGCACTGAACGGGGGTTACATAGCATTATACTGATTTATGATGATATGTAACCCTTACAGTTCTGGAATAATGCTGACAATGTTATCCAACACATTCCAGAACTGTAAGGGTTACATAGCATCATAAATCAGTATAATGCTATGTAACTCGTTCAGTGCCGGGAGTTCAGTACAGGGCACACGATGCAGGAGATGTCTGAGTCTCCCACTCGTGTGAAAGGGGCCTGATATTGCAGTGAAACATCGACCATAGTGCAGTCTTCACAAAGAACAGTGCACTCCACCTCGTAATTGTGTGAATTTCCCATCAAAAAGTTCTCAACTACGTCAGGCAGTTTGGGGAAAAGAACAACAAAAACTAACGATCATTCAAGTTAGAGCTATTAGAAGCTGTGAGAGAAGTCACCAAAATGAAGAAGAACGGATGTCCTAGAAGTCAATGAAGTGCTGTTGTAGAAAGATACAAGAGATTTATGATTTGGTGGCTTAATGACTGGTCCCCGGCACTCTCAATGTTAATCGGAAATTAAAAGCACCATCATTACAGCTGGGAGACAGAGCCATCGTGTGCAATAGAACTGCACGGGAACTAGAAAGATACTAGTGGAAGTGGGAGACCACCCCGTATAAAGTGATGCTAGAGCTTGATCCCTACTGCTGATGTTAAAGGTTGTTACAGTAGCTTCCTGTAATAAAAATGAAGTTGCCGAGGATCAAGCGATTCACCAGCCGGGGTACATCAAGCACACACAGGGTTGGTGTAGTCCAGGTTTCCCTTTACTCAGTGTTTATTTATACAAACACGAAGCCAATCAAAGATTTATGGTATAGGACACTGACCAATCAGATTATAGATAATAGTGCATGATGTCAGGTCAGATCAGGTTATTGTGGAACGTGTGGACAGGGTTTGCCTAGCCTTAGCCCTTGACAACCTAAACAAGTCTTATAGCCCACCACCCCCTCCCACACCTCATACTGGAAAGTCCTTAGCAGTTTGGAAAGGTTTGTTTAAAGACAAGATGGAGTCAGTTAATTAACAATTGTGACAAGATGGAGTCGGTTACATTAACAATTGTGACAAGATGGAGTCGGTTACATTAACAATTCTGACAAGATGGAGTCGGTTACATTAACAATTCTGACAAGATGGAGTCGGTTACATTAACAATTGTGACAAGATGGAGTCGGTTACATTAACAATTGTGACAAGATGGAGTCGGTTACATTAACAATTGTGACAAGATGGAGTCGGTTACATTAACAATTCTGACAAGATGGAGTCGGTTACATTAACAATTGTGACAAGATGGAGTCGGATACATTAACAATTGTGACAAGATGGAGTCGGATACATTAACAATTGTGACAAGATGGAGTCGGTTACATTAACAATTCTGACAAGATGGAGTCGGTTACATTAACAATTCTGACAAGATGGAGTCGGTTAATTAACAATTCTGACAAGATGGAGTCGGTTACATTAACAATTGTGACAAGATGGAGTCGGTTAATTAACAATTATGACAAGATGGAGTCGGTTACATTAACAATTCTGACAAGATGGAGTCGGTTACATTAACAATTGTAACAAGATGGAGTTGGTTAATTAACAATTGTGACAAGATGGAGTCGGTTACATTAACAATTGTGACAAGATGGAGTCGGTTACATTAACATTGTGACAAGATGGAGTCGGGGTTACATTAACAATTCTGACAAGATGGAGTCGGTTAATTAACAATTGTGACAAGATGGAGTCGGTTACATTAACAATTGTGACAAGATGGAGTCGGTTAATTAACAATTGTGACAAGATGGAGTCGGTTACATTAACAATTCTGACAAGATGGAGTTGGTTACATTAACAATTCTGACAAGATGGAGTCGGTTACATTAACAATTGTGACAAGATGGAGTTGGTTAATTAACAATTGTGACAAGATGGAGTCGGTTACATTTAACAAGGTAAAACCCAAGAGATCAATGAGACCTATTCAAAGTCTATACCAGAAAAATCTTTGGTCTTCCAGATTCATGATCTCATGCTCAATTTCTATGACCACCACCCATAGGAAGAATGGTTGTCCCCTGACTCCTCCTTCATAGTTCACTGTAGAAGAAGATGCTTGGAGCATATGTCAGAAATAGATTTGGTCAGAATCTGCCTTTACAGTAAATGGACTGTGGATTTAGCAGTTTATGAAACAAATCTCACCAGGTTCATGTTAGAATTTGGTTTTAACAAGGCACAAAAAAAACATTCAATTTATTTCTTAGGAATGAACCATTATTCTTATTCTGACATTATTCTTGTAAGAAATGATTACAGTTTATTTAATTAACCATAATGCTAAAATTCATTACCAAATTTTGATTTGATATGTTTTTTTTTCCTCACATAAATACCTTCATTAGTGAACAGTTTGATAAATTCTTGAATGTAGGTTCTGAGACAAAGCTAACAAACTATTATACTATACTACTATTCCTGATGGATGAAGATTCAATAAACTTTGTTTCAGATTTGAGAAATTTTAGAGAAATGAGAAGCCTGACTCTGTCCACAGAAGATAAGCACAAGTAAGAAGACTGACTGAATCTAGTGTTGGAAAGAATCATATCTCTACTTTATTGTTGTGAAAAACTTAGTTTGGACTTTGTGTTCAGTTCTGGTCTCATTAGAATAATGTAACATTTGGGAATGAAGATACAGCCCAGAAGTCCAGCACTGGAAGATGAGATGGCAAAAACTTCCACAGCCACCATGTATTTCCCCTTGGTGCTGAGATAGGCCGGGATGAAGGAGATCCACACACTGCAGAAGACCAGCATGCTGAAGGTGATGTACTGAGCCTCATTGAAGGTGTCTGGAAGATTCCTGGCCAAGAAGGCTACAATAAAGCTCAACATGGACAGGAATCCAATGTAACCAATGGACAAGTAGAAAGCAATGGCAGATCCCTCATCACATTGTAAGATTATCTTTCCAACCTCTATCTCAGTGTTATAATCTGGGAATGGTGGAGAGAAAGACAACCAGAAGACACAGATCACAACCTCTCCTATTGTACCAGTAATGAGTAATGATGTGGACAGATGTCTCCCCAACCACTGCCTCAGTGTCCTGCCTGGTTGGATGGTGCGAAAAGCCAAGACTACAGTCACTGTTTTAGCTAAAATGGAAGAAACTGCAACACTAAAGATTATCCCAAAAGTCACTTGTCGTATCAGACATGACATCCTTGTGGGACGTCCGATGAATAAGAGAGGACATAGGAATGAGAAGAGCAGAGAGAGGAGCAGGATATAGCTCAGGTTCTGGTTATTGGCTTTCACAATTGAAGTCTTCTTGTACTTTATAAATATCCCCAACACAACGACCGTCACAGAACAGAAGAAGAGATTGATAATAATGAGAGATAATCCCAATGTATCTTCATATGACAGGAAGTCAAGTGGTCGCGGGATACAGGCGTCTCTTCTCTCATTAGACCACTGGTCTTCAGGACACTCCAAGCATCTCTCCATATCTGCAGAAAAGAAATGGAATCTTTTAATCTTATTTATCATGTAGAAAATAAAAGTTTAAAAATAAGAAACGACAAATAAGAAACTATCTATGAATGAACAGAGATTTGCTGTGTGAAAAAATATTGGGGGTCATTTATCAACTGGTGTAAATTAGAACTGGCTTAGTTGCCCATGGCAACCAATCAGATTCCACCTTTCATTTTGCAAAGGAGCTGTGAAAAATGAAAGGTGGAACAGGCAATTAAGCCAATTCTGATTTAAACATTGAATATGCCACATTGAAGTTTCTGTGACTAGGGGAAAAAAAAATAAAAAAATAAAAATAAAATAATAATAATAATATATATATATATATATATATATATATATATATATATATATATATACACAGTTCACACTAAAGAAGTTGGAAAACACCTACTCATTCAAAGAGTTTTCTGTTTTCTGTATTTTCATGACTATGAAAATTGTAGATTCACACTGAAGGCATCAAAACTATGAATCAACACATGTGGAATTATATACTTAACAAAAAAGTGTGAAACAACTGAAAATATGTCTTATATTCTAGGTTCTTCAAAGTAGCCACCTTTTGCTTTGATTACTGCTCTGCACACTCTTGGCATTCTCTTGATGAGCTTCAATAGGTAGTCACCTGAAATGGTTTTCACTTCACAGGTGTGCCCTGTCAGGGTTAATAAGTGGGATTTCTTGCCTTATAAATGGGGTTGGGACCATGAGTTGTGTTGGGCAGAAGTCAGGTGGATACACAGCTGATAGTCCTACTGAATAGACTGTTAGAATTTGTATTATGGCAAGAAAAAAGCAGGTAAGTAAAGAAAAACGAGTGGCCATCATTACTTGAAATGAAGGTCAGTCAGTCCGAAAAATTGGGAAAACTTTGAAAGTGTCCCCAAGTGCAGTCGCAAAAACCATCAAGCGCTACAAAGAAACTGTCTGACATGAGGACCGCCCCAGGAAAGGAAGACCAAGAGTCACCTCTGCTGCGGAGGATAAGTTCATCCGAGTCACCAGCCTCAGAAATCGCAGATTAACAGCAGCTCAGATTAGAGACCAGGTCAATGCCACACAGAGTTCTAGCAGCAGACACATCTCTACAACAGTAGGAAATAAGGTTGTGCACATTCTTATTTGGGGATCATGGAATGTATATTAGATTATAAGAGATGATAAATAACAACAAAAGATAAGAATAAAAATCAAAATAAAAATAAATGTATAACTCACATTTGCATAGGTATTATGCAATATAGCATGATATAAATATATATATATTTGGAATGAAAAATGAGGCGATCTTTTTGCATAGTCTTTCTTAAATTATTAGTATATATGATCCAAGTAGTTCTGTATATTTCTTTTTGTTCCTGTTAGTTGTAAAAGATAGATCAGCAGGAGCAAAAACAACGATGAACGTTTTTATAAGCGAATAGTTCAGTCAATATATACTGTTTGTAAATGGCTAGCAACAAGATATCCCAGTATAGTGGCTTAAAGTTTAGTTTTTACTTTACCCCCTCCTTGATGTGTTGTTTCTTCGAATCCTGTGGAGTGATGAATCTTTCTTTCCAACAGGAGATGGGTGCCTCTTTTCCTCAGATACAGCAGCGTCCGTCTGTTCGGGCAGCCCGAGGTCCTTTTACTATAGCGTTACAGTGTCCCACGCGGCGTCCCACGTGGGGCCCGTTTGAACTACAGTAGATGCGCGCTGAAATTACAGAGAGGCAGTGTATCACTTTCACAGCTAATAGCGGTTCTTGATACTTAATAGTATCCACTTTAGGATTTATTCTCTTTAATCCTTATTCTTAGGGCAGCGCTGTATTGCTTTGCGGGTTATGTACTCAGTTCTCCGGGTATCCAGTAAGCTAGACTGTGTGCAGCAGGCCTTCATGGTAAAATAGCTGCTAGGAAACCACTGTTAAGGACAGGCAACAAGCAGAAGAGACTTGTTTGGGCTAAAGAACACAAGGAATGGACATTAGACCAGTGGAAATCTGTGCTTTGGTCTGATGAGTCCACATTTGAGATCTTTGGTTCCAACCACCGTGTCTTTGTGCGATGCAGAAAAGGTGAACGGATGGACTGTACATGCCTGGTTCCCACCGTGAAGCATGGAGGAGGAGGTGTGATGGTGTGGGGGTGCTTTGCTGGTGACACTGTTGGGGATTTATTCAAAATTGAAGGCATACTGAACTAGCATGGCTACCAAAGCATCTTGCAGCGGCATGCTATTCCATCCTGTTTGCGTTTAGTTGGACCAAACACACCTCCAGGCTGTGTAAGGGCTATTTGACCAAGAAGGAGAGTGATGGGGTGCTACACCAGATGACCTGGCCTCCACAGTCACCAGACCTGAACCCAATCGAGATGGTTTGGGGTGAGCTGGACCGCAGAGTGAAGGCAAAAGGGCCAACAAATGCTAAGCATCTCTGGGAACTCCTTCAAGACTGTTGGAATACCATTTCAGGTGACTACCTCTTGAAGCTCATCAAGAGAATGCCAAGAGTAATCAAAGCAAAATGTGGCTACTTTGAAGAACCTAGAATATAATGCATATTTTCAGTTGTTTCACACTTTTTTGTTAAGTATATAATTCCACACGTGTTAATTCATAGTTTTGATGCCTTCAGTGTGAATCTACAATTGTCATAGTCATGAAAATACAGAAAACTCTTTGAATGAGAAGGTGTGTCCAAACTTTTGGTCTGTACTGTATATATATATATATATATATATATATATATATATATATATATATTAAGAAGGGCATGGTTTGGGAGAACAGATGTCTGCTCTTGAAATGGTTAAGTGATGTGTGTTAAGCCTTGGGTGTGTTTCTGTTTCTAAAAACCAACAGGTTAATTCAGACACAGCATAAGCAGGATTGATAGCCTGTGTTATCTGTGTTGGCCATAGCTAAAATAGACAGGTTTGTAAAGTAAGTACTGGGCCTGCTTATACTGGAGTGAGTGAGGTTGGCAGTGGGACGCTCACTCCACCCGGGGCTCCAGTCCTGGGCTTCCAACAGCCCACAGCTGATGATCACATGGGTCATTAGGGCCTAATTTAAAGCCCAGTGTAGAGCTGAGCAGGGTGGCCATACCTGGAGAAGCTGACTACTGAACGTCTGAAGGTATTGCATGTGCCACCCAATACCTGTGATTTGTACCTGTGGGCCTAGTAGCCAGTCCCACGTATAGTTAGGGATTGTGTTTTGTAGTAGGTACTCGCTCAGCCGAGCAGGTTTTGTTTATTTAAGCTGAAGTGTTAAGGCTATGCTTGTGTTTTATTTAAGAAAGTGTGAAATAAAAACACTTGATTTGGACGGTCACCTGTCTGTGTCCCTGCTTCCTGCACAGCTACCAAGTGTCCACCAGAGAGAACCCCCACAAGATATATATATATATATATATATATATATATATATATATATAGCATCAAAAATAAGTTATCAAATGACCAAACGCCCACTTACATGAAACACTCACACTTACCATTCTATTGTTTTTTATCTTCACAGGGGTCCTTCCACCTCCCCTCACATATCTGCTTTAGTAACCACTAGTAACATAGTAACATAGTAACATAGTTTATAAGGCCGAAAAAAGACATCTGTCCATCCAGTTCGACCTGTTTTCCTACAAGTTGATCCAGAGGAAGGCAAAAAACCCCTGTGCGGTAGAAGCCAATTTTCCTCACTTTAGGGGAAAAAATTCCTTCCCGACTCCAATCAGGCAATCAGAATTACTCCCTGGATCAACAACAACCCATATCTAGTAACTATAACCTGTAATATTATTACCTCCAGAAATACATCCAGGCCCCTCCTGATCTCTTATAGTGAACTTACCATCACCACCTCCTCAGGGAGAGAGTTCCATAGTCTCACTGCTCTTACCGTAAAGAATCCTCTTCTATTTTTGTGAACAAACCTTCTTTCCTCCAGACGCAGAGGATGTCCCCTCGTCACAGTCACAGTCCTGGGGATAAATAGATGATGGGAGAGATCTCTGTACTGACCCCTGATATATTTATACATAGTTATTAGATCTCCCCTCAGTCGTCTTTTTTCTAAAGTGAATAACCCTAATTTTGATAATCTTTCTGGGTACTGTAGTCCACCCATTCCAGCTATGACTTTAGTTGCCCTCCTCTGAACCCTCTCCAGCTCTGCTCTGTCTGCCTTGTTCACAGGAGCCCAGAACTGTACACAGTACTTCATGTGTGGTCTGACTAGTGATGTGTAAAGTGGCAGGACTATGTTCTCATCACGGGCATCTATGCCCCTTTTGATGCAACCCATTATCTTATTGGCCTTGGCAGCAGCTGTCTGACACTGGTTTCTGCAGCTTAGATTTCTGTTCACTAAAATTCGTAGGTCCTTTTCCATGTCAGAGTTACCCAATGTTTTACCATTTAGTATGTACTGGTGACTTGCATTATTCCTTCCCATATGCATAACCTTACATTTGTCAGTGTTAAACCTCATCTGCCACTTCTCTGCCCAAGCCTCCAATCTATGCAGATCCATCTGTAGCAGTGTACTGTCCTCTTCTGTGTTAATTACTTTACACAGTTTAGTGTCATCTGCAAAAATTGATATTTTACTATGCAAGCCTTCTACAAGGTCATTAATAAATATATTGAAGAGAATAGGGCCCAATACTGACCCCTGTGGTACCCCACTAGTTACAGTGACCCAATCTGAGTATGTACCATTAATAACCACCCTCTGTTTTCTATCACTGAGCCATTTACTTACCCACATACAGACATTTTCTCCAAGGCCGAGCATTCTCATTTTATATACTAACCTTTTATGTGGTACCGTGTCAAATGCTTTGGAGAAGTCCAGATATACGATATCCATTGATTCCCCGAGGTCAAGTCTAGAACTTACCTCCTCATAGAAATTGATTAAATTGGTTTGACACGACCGATCCCTCATGAAGCCATGCTGATATGGAGTTATTTGCTTATTTTCATTGAGGTACTCCAAGATAGCATCTCTTAGAAAACCTTCAAACAGTTTACCCACTACAGATGTTAAACTTACCGGCCTATAGTTCCCGGGCTCTGTTTTTGGACCCTTTTTGAATATTGGCACCACATTTGCTATGAGCCAATCCTGTGGAACACTCCCTGTCAGTATAGAGTCCTTAAATATCAAGTATAAGGGTCTGGCAATGACATTACTTAATTCTCTTAGGATACGTGGGTGTATGCCATCCGGCCCTGGCGATTTGTCTATTTTAATCTTTTTAAGACGCCCCAGTACTTCTTCCTGGGTCAGACAGGACACTTTTAAAGGGGAATTCACTTTTATATTCTGCATTTCATCTGACAGTTTATTTTCCTCAGTGAATACAGTGGAGAAAAAAATATTTAAGAGTTTTGCTTTCTCCTCATTGCTCTGTACAACTCCCCCCTCATTACTCTGTAAGGGGCCGACACCTTCAGATTTATACTTTTTAGTATTTATATAATTGAAGAACATTTTAGGGTTAGTTTTACTCTCTTTAGCAATTAGTCTTTCAGTCTCTAGTTTGGCTGCTTTTATTTGTCTTTTACAAATTCTATTTTTTTCCTTATAGTTTTTCAATGCTTCCTCGCTCCCCTCCTGTTTTAGTGATTTAAATGCTTTCTTTTTGTCATTTATTGCTTTTTTTACAGTTCTATTTATCCACATTGGTTTTTTCTTGTTTCTTATCATTTTATTCCTATACGGTATGTACCTCTCACAATTAGATATTAGGATGCTTTTAAAAATATCCCATTTTGTGGCTGTATTTTTATTTTTGAGGATTTTGTCCCAGTTAGTTAGGCCTATGGCCTCTCTTAGATGGCTAAATTTTGCATTTTTGAAGTTAGGTATTTTTGTTCCTCCCTGAAGAAATGCTTTTTTTAATGACAATTTAAAGGTTATTATTTTATGGTCACTGTTACCCAGGTGTCCCCCAATCTGCACATCTGTTGTTCTGTCAGGTCTATTGGTTAATACTAAGTCCAGTATGGCCGTCCCTCTAGTCGGGTCCTGAACCAGTTGGGAAAGGTAATTGTCTTTGGTTATTTCCAAGAACCTGTTTCCTTTATGAGATATACAGGTTTCAGTTTCCCAGTCTATATCTGGGTAGTTGAAGTCCCCCACAATAACAACCGCATTCTGATTTGCCGCTTCGTCTATTTCATTTAGAAGTTGATTTTCTGTGGCCTCTGATATATTAGGTGGTTTATAATAAACTCCTATTAGTATTTTATTATTGTTTTTGGCTCCATTTATTTCTACCCACAGTGACTCCACATCTTCATGTCCCTCACTTATAGCATTCCTCTTGCAATAAAGATTCTGGAACATTAATTCTTATAAATCTATTCTGTGCTATTTTTGTATAAATCCTAATAGAAATTTATGAACTAATTGTTAGAAGTCTTCAATAAAGGTCCAACTGGGTGGGAGGCGTAGCCTGACCGCTGATGGCGACGGCCGCTTGTTAGAGCTGCTCCAGATAGTCCCTCTGAAAGCGGCACACAGCGACACACCCAGAGGCTTATCTGCACCAAGTGAGGTACTCCACAATACAGAGAAGATGGGAAAGATCAAAATACGCCAACCCCTGGCGAAACTTACTGAATTTTTCAGCAAATCCAGCCCTGCTGACTCCGGCCTAAGTAACACCTCACCGCCTGCGCATTCTCCCGCTTCCTCTCCCGCCAAGCTTTTTTTGTTATGTGTCCTGCGCCAAGACCCTACACCATCTGCCATATTTGAAAATATACTAGTTTACCCTGATCTTTCAGCCGCAACGATGGCCAAGCGCAAGGAGTTCGCTCCAGTCACCAACGTTTTAAGAGAAAACCAAGTCAAGTATCGCTGGGGTTTTCCAGTGAAGCTTCTTGTTTCCCACAATGGTGCTTTGTACGCTCTTCAATCACCTCAAGAGGCAGCACGAAAATTGCTAGAATGGGGTTTACTTACCAAAGGGCCGCAAGCACTGGAAGTGGTTTCTTCGAGACCGGGTTGGATTCCGATGGAATGGAGTACCACTTGAACTGTAAGTGTTTTCTCAAGCTTCGTGGGAATTTACAGCTGTCACTCGGAGTGAGAGTCCTGAGCGAGGACAGTACTTTACGCCCTACTTTATTTCTACCTTAGACCAGTTTGGTCGTCTAGCCCTTACCAGGCGTTATGTTTGCAAGCTGGTTTTGGCTTACGGTTTTATGGTTCTTATGTTCTCTTTCCCCAGCTTTTTACTTTTTACAGCTGTATAGAAATGAATGGGAGCCGGGCCGCTCATGCGCGGTGCGCTTTCATTCATTTCTATGGAGCCATTCATTTCTTTGGTGGCCCCATACAAATGAATGGAGGGCGGCCGCGCATGCGCGGTGCGCCCTCCTTCACTTTCGGGGCCCCGTTCTCGATATAGGTGCGGGTCCCAGCGGTGGGACCCGCACCTATAGGACAATGTGGGCATATCCTAGTGAAATGTCCCCATTGTCCATGATGGTAAAACCCCTTTAAGCAATGTCTCATTAGTGGATTGTAATGTAAGGTCTAGATGTATACATGTCATGGGCCATGAGCATATGTCGCGGGTTGTTCTTACAGCGGGGGCAAGGCTCCCATCACAGCATTTACACATGTTATACCCATGGGTATAAAAATACTTTCCTTAAATGTGAAGGGACTTAATTCCCCTTATAGGTGTTCACAATTGTGGAAGGAACTAAACAAATCTAAATGTGATATTGCATTTATTCAAGAGTCTCACTTGTTAGACGCTGACACACACAGGTGCATTCACAGCAAATTTCCAACTATATACCACTCCCCCGCTGTAAGGAAAAGAAAAGGAGGGGTGTTCATCTGTGTAAAAGGATCGATAGATATTTCAGTTACTAAATGTATTAAGGATGCTGCAGGTAGATATGTAATCCTTGTGTGTCAACTAAATGGTCAACCATACACTTTGGCCACGTTATACGCTCCCAATGTCCGCCAGGTGGCCTTTTGCAAAAGATTATTTACCAAAATCCAGAAAGAAGCATTAGGGGAAGTCATTATCGGGGGAGACCAGATCTCCCCCTTACCTTATATGAATCGCCATATCATGATGTCTGGAGATACCATCACAGCACTGAGAGGGATTACACGTTTATCTCTTTAGCCCACCTATCCCAATCCAGAATAGACTATCTGTTAGTCTCTCGTAACAGGTCAGACATTGGGAGTGCGGAGTGGTCGGACCATGCTCCAGTGAGCATTATAATAGAGGACGGTATCCCCATCCCCCCCCCACCAATGTGGAGATTGAACCCATACCTACTTAAGTGTGCTAAAAGAGTTGAGGATTACACTGGTAAAATGTCAGAATTTTTTCACATCAACGATACCCCAGATGTCTCCCTTAGTACAATATGGCTCACGCTCAAGGCGCACATGAGAGGGATATTGCTTCAGTCGGCGGCGCGTCTTAAAAGAGTAAGAGAAGAGGAGATGAGAAAGGCCCTGGAAAAGCTTAAACTAACAGAACATCTACACAAAAGCAATCCCTCTACCTCCTCCCTAGGAGTATTACGCAATTGTCGAGACAAATTCCTCAAAAATAAAATTACAGCCACAAAACGGGATATTTTTAAAAGCATCCTAATATCTAATTGTGAGAGGTACATACCTTATGGGAATAAAAGGTTAAGGAACAAGAAAAAACCAATGTGGATAAACAGAACTGTAAAGAAAGCAATAAATGACAAACAGAAAGCATTTAAATCACTAAAACAGGAGGGGAGCGAGGAAGCATCGAAAAACTATAAGGAAAAAAATAGAATATGTAAAAGACAAATAAAAACAGCCAAACTAGAGACCGAGAGATTAATCACCAAAGAGAGTAAAACTAACCCTAAAATGTTCTTTAATTATATAAATGGTAAAAAGTATAAACCTGAAGGTGTCTGCCCCTTACAGATGATGAGGGGGGGAGTTGCAGAGAGCAATGATGAGAAAGCAAAGCTACTAAATATCTTTTTCTCCACTGTATTCACTGAGGAAAATAAGCAAATTACTCCATATCAGCATGGCTTCATGAGGGATCGGTCATGTCAAACCAATCAGTTTCTATGAGGAGGAAAGTTCTAGACTGGACCGCAGCGAATCAATGGATGTCGTATATCTGGACTTCTCCAAAGCATTTGACACTGTACCACATAAAAGGTTAGTATGTAAGATGAGAATGCTTGGCCTGGGAGAAAATGTCTGTATGTGGGTAAGTAACTGGCTCAGTGATAGAAAACAGAGGGTGGTTATTAACGGCACATACTCAGATTGGGTCACTGTCACTAGTGGGGTACCACAGGGGTCAGTATTGGGCCCTATTCTCGTCAATATATTTATTAATGATCTTCTAGAAGGCTTGCACAGTAAAATATCAATTTTTGCAGATGACACTAAACTGTATAAAGTAATTAACACAGAAGAGGACAGTACACTGCTACAGATGGATCTGGATAGACTGGAGGCTTGGGCAGAGAAGTTGCAGATGACGTTTAACACTGACAAGTGTAAGGTTATGCATATGGGAAGGAATAATGCAAGTCACCAGTACATACTAAATGGTAAAACACTGGGTAACACTGAAATGGAAAAGGACCTAGGAATTTTAGTGAGCAGCAAACTAAGCTGTAGAAACCAGTGTCAGACAGCTGCTGCACAGGCCAATAAGATAATGGGTTGCATCACAAGAGGCATTGTTGCCCGTGATGAGAACATAATCCTGCCACTTTACAAATCACTAGTCAGACCACACATGGAGTACTGTCTACAGTTCTGGGCAGACATAGCAGAGCTGGAAAGGGTTCAGAGGAGGGCAACTGAAGTAATAACCTAACAAAATTAGGCTTATTCACTTTAGAAAAAAGACGACTGAGGGGAGATGTAATAACTATGTATAAATATATCAGGGGTCAGTACAGAGATCTCTCCCATCATCTATTTATCCCCAGGACTATGACTGTGACGAGGGGCCATCCTCTGCGTCTGGAGGAAAGAAGGTTTGTACACAAACATAGAAGAGGATTCTTTAAGGTAAGAGCAGTGAGACTATGGAACTCTCTGCCTGAGGAGGTGGTGATGGTGAGTTCACTAAAAGAGTTCAAGAGAGGCCTGGATGTATTTCTAGAGTGTAATAATATTTCAGGTTATAGTTACTAGAGATGGGTCGTTGATCCAGGGAGTAATTCTGATTGCCTGATTGGGGTCAGGAAGGATTTTTTTTCCCCCTAAAGTAGGAAAATTGGCTTCTACCTCACTGGGATTTTTTGCCTTACTTTGGGTCAACTGGCAGCATAACAGGACGAACTGGATGGACAGATGTCTTTTTTCGGCCTTATAAACTATGTTACTATATTACTACTTATGACCAGTACAACAGAATAATCCCAGAGGATTGATAAATATCCATCACTCACCAGTCTGGTTGGAGATCTCGCCTTCTGCACAGGGGGCACAGTAGTAGCAGCATTTATGTTTTCCTTCCAAGTAGGCCTTTCTGTATCCACGTAGACAAATCTCACTACAGGTGGAGCGCGGTGTCTGGAATAAAAGAAGGAATACACATTGTGATTGTAAATTACTTAATTTTTTTGGACAGAGTTAGTTTGTTAAGAGTTTTAACTGTTAATTGACAGCAAGGCATTATGTAACACCTTTAGGTAGGAACATACACAGACAATAAGCCCCAACCTAGAATCTATCCTGCTTTCCCTACCTACTTGTAGTAAAAGCCCTAGCTAGCAAGACCTCAACTAGTCGACAGTCCATATGCTACTAAGGTGAAGACAGACAAACACCTAAAGACAAATGACACAAAGGCAGTGTTGTATGTAAATATAGCACTAAGTCCATGGATCAGCTCATGATAGGCACTCTATTAGTCACAAAGACTAGTACATAGTAGACAGTCAATGACAGTGCGTGGAGGTGACAGCAGCAGCAGTGTCATCAGGAGGCCACAGAGTGGCACAATGAACGAGTGTGAAGGTGGCAGAAGCATCAGGAGGAGGTCACAGAGTGGCACAATGACAATGTGGAGGTGGCAGCAGCATTAGGAGGAGGCCACATAGTGGCACAATGACAATGTGGAGGTGACAGCAGCAGCATCAGGAGGAGGCCACAGAGTGGCACAATGACAGAGCGAGGAGGTGGCGGCAGCAGCATAATCATCAGGAAGAGGCCACAGAGTGACAAAATGACAGAGTGAGGAGGTGGCAGCAGTATCATCAGGAGGCCACAGAGTGGCTCCATGAAAGTGTTGAGGTGGCACAATGACAGTGTAGAGGTGGTACAATGACAGTGTGGAGGTGGCAGCAGCATCAGGAGGAGGCCACAGAGTGGCACAATGACAGTGTGGAGGTGGCACAATGACTGTGTGGAGGAAGCAGCAGCAGCATAAGGAGGAGGCCACAGAGTGGCACAATAACAGAGTGTGGATGTGGCTGCAGCAGCATCAGGAGATCACAGAGTGGCATAATGACAGTGTGGAGATGGCACAATGACAGTGTGGAGGTGGCAGAAGCAGTATCAGGAGGCCACAGAGTGGCACAATGACAGATATGGCAAGGGTAAAGTTCCTATAACCACTAATGTCTGTACTCGAGGAATTGATGTAGAACAAATGTCAATTGTTTGCAACTTTGACCTGCCTGTGACTGCGGAAGGTCTGACAGAGTGACAAAGGTGACATAATGTGGAGGTGGCAGCAGCAGCATCTGGAGACCACAGAGTGGCACAATGACAGTGTGGAGGTGGCAGCAGCATCAGGAGTCCACAGAGTGGCACAATGACAGTGTGGAGGTGGCACAATGACAGTGTGGAGGTGGCAGCAGCATCAGGAGGCCATAGAGTGGCACAATGATAATGTGGAGGTGGAAGCAGCAGCATCATCAGGAGACCACAGAGTGGCACAATGAGTCTGGAGGTCACAGCAGCATCAGGAGGAGGCCAAAAAGTGGCAAAATTAAAGTGTAATGAGGTGGCAAGAGCAGCATCATCAGAATAGAGTCTGGATGTGGCAGCATAATCAGGAGGAGGCCACATAGTGGCACAATGACAGTGTAGAGGTGGCAGAAGCAGCATCAGGAGACCCCAGAGTGGTACAATGATAGTGTGTGCAGGTGGCAGCAGCAGCATCAGGAGGCCACAAAGTGGCACAATTAAAGAGATGGCAAGGGGAAAGTTCCTATAAAAACTAATGTGGCACAATAACAGTGTGTGGAGGTGACAGCAGCAGCAGGAGAAGGCCACAGAGTGGAACAATGACAGTGTTGAGGTGGCATAATGACAGTGTGGAGGTGGCAGCAGCAGCATCAGATGGCCACAGAGTGGCACAATAACAGAGATAGCAAGGGGAAAGTTCCTGACACCACAAAAGTCTGTGCTCGAGGAAATGATGTAGGACTAGTGTCGATTATTGTCAATTTTGACCTGCTTGTGACTGCAGAAGGTCTGACAGAGTGGCAAGGTGACATTATTTGGAGGTAGCAGCAACAGCATAAGGAGACCCCAGAGTGGCACAATTACAGTGTGGAGGTGGCACAATGACAGTGTGGAAGTAGCGGCACAGTGACAGCGTGGAGGTGGAAGCAGCAGCATCATCAGGAGGCCACAGAGTGGCACATTGACAGTGTAGAGTTGGCAGCAGCATCAGGAGGTGGTCACAGAGTGGCACAATGACAGTGTGTGGAGTTGACAGCAACAGCATCATCAGGAGGCCACAGAGTGGCGCAATGACAGAATTTGGAGGTGGCAGCAGCAGCAGAATCAGGAGGAGGCCACAAAGTAGCACAATGACAGTGTAGAGGTGGCACAATGACAGTGTGGGGGTGGCAGCAGCATCAAGAGGAGGCCACAGAGTGGAACAATTACAGTGTGTGGAGGTGGAAGAAGCAGCATCAGGAGGCCACAGAGTGGCACAATTAAAGAGATGGAAAGGGGAAAGTTCCTATAAAAACTAAGGTGGCACAATAGCAGTGTGTGGAGGTGACAGCAGTAGCAGGAGAAGGCCACAGAGTGGCACAATGACAGTGTGGAGGTGGCACAAAGACAGCGTGGAGGTGGCAGCAGCAGAATCAGATGGCCACAGAGTGGCACAATGACAGAGATAGCAAAGGAAAGTTCCTATCACCACTAAAGTCTGTGCTCGAGGATATGATGTAGGACTAGTGTCGATTATTGTCAATTTTGACCTGCTTGTGACGGCAGAAGGTCTGACAGAGTGGCAAGGATTTGGAGGTAGCAGCAACAGCATAAGGAGACCCCAGAGTGGCACAATTACAGTGTGAAGGTGGAACAATGACAGTGTGGAAGTGGCAGCAGTAGCATCAGGAGGCCACAGAGTGGCAAATTGACAGTGTAGAGTTGGCAGCAGCATCATGAGGAGGTCACAGAGTGGCACAATGACAGTGTGTGGAGTTGTCAGCAACAGCTTCATCAGGAGGCCACAGAGTACAAAATGACAGAATTTGGAGGTGGCAGCAGCAGCATCAGGAGGAAAGGAACAAAGTGGCACAATGATGGTGTAGAGGGGGCACAATGACAGTGTGGAGGTGGCAGCAGAATGAAGAGGAGGCCACAGAGTGGAACAATTACAGTATGTGGAGGTGGCAGCAGCATCAGGAAACCACAAAGTGACACAATGACAGAGTGTGGAGGTGGCAGCAGCATAATCATCAGGAGGCCACAAAGTTGCACAAAGACATAGTTTGGAGGAGGCGGCATCATCATCAGGAGGCCACAGAGTGGCACTATGACAGTGTGGAGGTGGCACAATGACAGTGTGAAGGTGGCCGCAGCAGCAGCAGGAGGCCAAAGAGTGGCACAATGACAGTGTGGAGATGGCAGCAGCATCTTCATCAGGAGGCCACAGAGTGGCACAATGACAGTGTGGAGGTGTCACAATAACTGTGTGGAGGTAGCAGCAGCAGCATAAGGAGGAGGCCACATAGTGGCACAATGACAGTGTGGATGTGGCTGCAGCAGCATCAGGAGATCACAGAGTGGCACAATTACAGTGTGGAGGTGGCACAATGACAGTGTGGAAGTGGCAGCAGTAGCATCAGGAGGCCACAGAGTGGCACAGTGACAGTGTGGAGGTGGAAGCAGCAGCATCATCAGGAGGCCACAGAGTGGCACATTGACAGTGTAGAGTTGGCAGCAGCATCAAGAGGAGGTCAGAGTGGCACAATGACAGTGTGTGGAGTTGTCAGCAACAGCGTCATCAGGAGGCCACAGATTGGCACAATGACATAATTTGGTGGTGGCAGCAGCATCAGGAGGAGGCCACAAAGTGGCACAATGACAGTGTAGAGGTGGCACAATGACAGTGTGGAGGTGGCAGCAGCATCAGGAAACCACAAAGTGAAACAATGACAGAGTGTGGAGGTGGCAGCAGCATAATCATCAGTAGGTCACAGAGTGGCACAATGACAGTGTGTGGAGGTGGCAGCAGCAGCATAATCATCAAGCGGCCACAGAGTGGCACAAAGACATAGTGTGGGGGAGGCAGAATCATCATCAGGAGGCTACAGAGTGGCACAATGACAGTGTGGAGGTGGCACAATGACAGGTGGCAGCAGCAGGAGGAGGCCAAAGAGTGGCACAATGACAGTGTGGAGATGGCAGCAGCATCTTTATCAAGAGACCACAGAGTGACACAATGACAAAGTGTGGAGGTGACAGCAGCATAATCATCAGGAGGAGGCTACATAGTGGCACAATAACAGAGTTTGGAGGTGGCAGCAGTATTATCAGGAGGACACAGAGTGGCACAATGACAGTAAGGAGGAGGCACAAAGACAGTGTGGAGGTGGCAGCAGGAGGAGGAAGCAACGGAGTGGCACAATGAAAGTGTGGAGGCGGCACAATGACAGTGGGGAGGTGGCAGCAGCAGCATCAAGAGGAAGCCACAGAGTAGAGTAGCACAATGACAGTGTGGAGGTGGCGGCAGCAGCAGCATCAGGAGGAGGCCTCAAAGTGGCACAATAACAGAGTCTGGATGTGGCTGTAGCAGCATCACAATGACAGTGTGGAGATGGCACAATGACAGTTTGAAGGTGGCAGAAGCAGCATCACAAGGCCAAAGAGTGGCACAATGACAGAAATGGCAAGGGGAAAGTTCCTATCACCACTAATGTCTTTGCTCGAGGAATTGATGTAGAATAACTGTCGATTGTTTTCAACTTTGACCTGCCTGTGACAAAGGTTTGACAGAGTGTCAAGGGTGCATAATGTGGAGATGGCAGCAGCAGCATCAGGAGACCACAGATTGGCACATTGACAGTATGGAGGTGGCAGCAGCAGCATCATCAGGAGGCCACAGAGTGGCACAATGACAGAGTCTGGAGGTGGCAGCAGTATCATTAGGAGGCCACAGAGTGGCACAATGACAGTGTGTGGCGGTGGCGGTGGCAGCAGCAACAGCATCATTTGAGGCCACAGAGTGGCACAATTACAGTGTGGATGTGGCAGCAGCATCAAGAGGAGGCCACAGAGTGGCACAATGACAGTGTGTGTAGGTGGCAGCAGCATCAGGATGCTACAGAGTGGCATAATTACAGAGCATGGAAGTGGCAGCAACATAATAATCAGGAGATCACAGAGTAGTACAATGACAGAGTGTGGAGGTGTCAGCATCATCAAGAGGAGGCAACAGAGTGGCACAATGACAGTGTGGAGGTGGCAGCAGCAGCAGGATAAGACCACAGAGTGGCACAATGACAGTGTGAAGGTGGAACAATGACAGCATGGAGGTGGCAGCAGCATCAGGAGGCCACAGAGTGGCAAGGTGACAGAGCATGGAGGTGGCAGCATCAGTAGACAACAGAGTAGCAAGGTGACATAATGTGGAGGTGGCAGCAGCAGCATCAGGAGACCACAGAGTGGCAAGGCGCCATAATGTGGAGGTGGTAGCAGAAGCATCAGGAGACCACAGAGTAGTAAGGTGCATAATGTGGAGGTGGCAGCAGCAGCATCAGGAGACCACAAAGTGGCAAGGTGCCATAATGTGGAGGTGGTAGCAGAAGCATCAGGAGACCACAGAGTTGCAAGGTTACCTAATGTGGAGGTGGCTCCCGACCTCCCACTGCTGCCACCTTGCTGACTCCCGGCCAAGCTAGCAACTTGCTGGCTCCTACTCTTCCTCACGGGCAAGCTGCCACCCTCTTCTCTCGATGATGATGAAGCCCCTAATTCACTCGTCTCCCAAGTGCGATAATCATCGAGTACTGTTGGGACGTCACTGATGCCCTCCTCAATGGTTTCTGGGTCAGGAGCCTGACCGCTCACAACACCAGCTCCCATGCCACTTTTCTCATCACTACATGCCCGCCTACCGGAAGAAGCTGCAGATGTCTACTCCACATCTAGGCTGGGCAGTAGCTGCTGACTGTCCTCTAGTAGCTCATCCTTGCTGTATAGTGGAGTTGAGCTCACAGCATACATTACTTCTCTGGCTGAGGGAACAGAAAAGGACAGAGGCAGGTTGAGGACAGGTGAGGGCACAGGGACTGCTCCCGGGTCATGCCAACTAAGGGGGTGTCCGATGTCACTAGGGACAAAGTGGATGACCGTGTAAAGCATTCGAGAACTGCTGGGTTGCTGGTCAATACACGACCGCTAGATGACACTGGGAGCTCAGGTTTCTTGCTGCAACTCCTGCTGCCACGCCCCCTTACTGTGCTGTGACCTGTGCCTGCACCATAAACATTTAGGCCTCTGCCACTCCCCTATGCAGGGTCTGTCATTTCTCTGTCTGACATACTGTTAGATTAAATAAATAAATAAAAATTACATGAAAACACACCATAGAGGGCTGAAACTTTCCCAATTCATCACACAACAGCTAATAAGTCCTTTCTTTTTCCCCCCACTAATACACAGCAAAAAAGGCTTTACTACGTGTAACTGTGGCACTATACGCCAAATAAAACTTTGTTTGCCACTAATACATGCCAAAAAGGGCAGACATTTTCTCACTTCACCACACAACAGATAATAAGGCCTTTCTTTTTTTCCCACTAATACACTTCAAGAAAAGGATTTTGTGCATGTAACTGAGGCGCTATACGCAAAAAAAAAACTTTTTTTTGCAACTAATACATGTTAAAAAGGCAGACATTTTCTCACTTCACCACAAAACGGCTAATAAGCCCTTTCTTTTTTCCTAATACACGACAGAAAAAGGCTTTAGTACATGTAACTGCGGTTCTATACGCGGAATAAAACTTTCTTTTTGCCACTAATACATGCCAAAAAGGGCTGACATTTTCTCACTTCTCCACAAAACGGCTAATAAGCCCTTTGTATTTTTCCCCTACTAATACACCCCAAAAAAAAGGCTTTAGTACATATAACTGCACCACACAAACGCTAATAAGACACCAATAATTGGAATTACAGAGATATGATCTATTGCAAACCTGAAATGAACAGCTGTGTTATGGCAATTTTGAACTCCAGTCAGTGCAGCAAGGTGTAATAGGATTTTTCCTATTACCCAGGCTGTAACCACCCCCATTGAATCATGTTCTGCTTCAATACTTTCCTCCCTATCCTTTCCTTACTCTTCTAATGCTGTTTCAATGAACTTCTATTGAGCAAAATATACATTTTCAAGTTTTTCCTAACACTGTCCCCAGCACCTGCTGATGTCTCTCCCTGCACTAAGCACACTGCAAAATGGCAGAATCCAAAATGGCTGAGGCTATTTATAGGGCTATGACATCACAGAGCTGGCTGGCTGCTGATTGGCTGCATGTATGGCATTGTGGGTGATCCCTCGTTCCCAGAGTTCCTTGCTCCATGTCCTAACCTGTACAGCAGCCATTTTAGGAAAAATATGTGATTCGTTACCACAAAGCATTGATTTGAATATTTCCTGAAATTCTGATCGAATTCCACTTTGTCAACTTTGATTCGCTCATCTTTAATCAGCGTGTAACAGAACAGGTTCAGTAGAAATCTATGTGGAATCAGCAGACGGTGTAAAAGGAGTGCGCTCTTTCACTTTACTATAGAATCTTGGGCCTCTGCACGGTTCTTTATATCTGGCGCTAACATTGACCTGTAAGGTTGAGTTCACACTTGAGTTATTTGGTCAGTTTTGGCCCCATAACTGACCAAATAAGTGAAGTGTGAACTGAATCTAAGAGTGACACCTGTCATCTGCATGTCATACTGACTCACAGTATTGTTTCACTACCACGGCAGACTCCCTATGCGTGTTACTGCAAGGCACAGTGTTCTACACCACTATACAGACTCTTTGCAGCCAGAAAATAGATTTTTTTAACGCAATTCGTCACAAATAAATTCGGATCGAATCAAATCGACAAACCACCCGAAACAAATTTTGGGGAAATTCGCTCATCTCTGATAGTTATACACTCTTAATGTTCAGCCTTTTAAACAGCCCTTAAAGCATAACTTGGATAATACCTAAACAAGCATCTCACCTGCACACAGCTCTTTCTGGATGATTGCCCTTCATCAGAGCACAGAAAAAAAAATAAAAATAAAAAAATTATATATATATCTTTGCTGGCAGAACCTTTGCTATGGTCAGTGAATACTTTTTCTCCTTATGGAAAACACATTGTATGTGTTGCCGGCCAACTCTCACCTGGGTTTTTGGTAAAAAATATATCAAAGTAGCATATCCTATATCTGTAGGCAGGGGTTTAACTTTCTATTCCCTTTAGGAAGGAAAGCTTATTTGCATATCTTACTTTTTCTTGAAAAGATATTCAAATTAGCTTTCCTTCCAAAAGGAAAATAAATCTAAGTCTCCCTGATGCCAGTAGAGATATAAGATATTCTAATTTGCATAAATGTTTTCCCGGAAACACAGAGGAGTGTTGCCTGCACTACAATACCCCTCATGATAACTAGTAACTCTCCATAAGGAAAAAGAGTACCCCCTCCAGATCCTGGTAAATGCTTCTCTTCTAGGTACAGCATGTCTTTCTGCTCTGTTTTGATTAAAGGTAACCTGAAATGAGCTGAGTGTGGATGCAATGCTGGCTTAGTTATTATCCAGGTTATGTTTTAAGGCTTGTTTAAACGGCTGAGCCTTGGATTTTTGATTACTGCGGTGGTGTGCGATACTCAGTTTTCTGTTCCTTTTGGAAGGAAAACAGATTTGCACATCTTTTTCACAGAGGAGTGTTACATGTTGGCTACAGCAAATCAAGTAACCCCAGGGGCGTAGCTATAGGGGGTGCAGAGGTAGTGGTCGCTACCGGGCCCAGGAGCCTGAGGGGGCCCAAAGAACCTTGTGCCGCATAAGAAGACACACAGAGCACTAAGGGAAGGGGCCCAAGCTGAACTCTTGCATCAGGGCCCATGAGCCTTTAGCTACGCCCCTGAGTAACCCTATTATGTAGGTTAATAGTTATTAATCAATACTCAGTAATACTTTGTCCTCAGACTACAATGGATACCTTTCTCCACCTACATACTCATTTCACTAAAACTTCACTTTTGTTAGTATATTTTATAAACTTAAATAAAAACAACAGACAGAGAAAATCAGGGTGAGCTGAGACTGTTGCACTTATAGTGCTAGACAGTAACTTTTCAACTTAATTATCCCTGTTGACTGCACACTGCCACCGACGCTCACACTATTCAGCTAGTCAATTTCTACCTCCTTTAGTTATTGATTGAGCTCACTACCTGTGCTAAAAACTAACAGCTCAGAGGCTGCCCCCCGACATGTTTTGCTGAGCGTTCGGCATCTTCAAGGGTTTGGGCAGTTTACAGTCTGAGCGGACGAGGACGAGCCCTTTTCAAGACTCTGTTAATGACATCAAGGCAGGAAGGCCAATCCAGTCCTACCTATCTTGCTGTATGGCTCCCATTGTATGGTAGACCTTCAGCTATTGGACATTACCTTCTTACTATCTCTCCCTCCTTGATGACGAGCTCCTCCTTTTGACACAAGTGCTCCATCATTCTTCTGGGCATGCGTGTGGTCTTTTCTTCTCATATCATCTGTCATTGCGCATGGTTCTTAACTTATGTATTCTCCTAGGGTGTTTATTGCTCACTCTTCTCAGGTCTAGATCATCTTTCATCCCTTACCCCTTTCTTCCCCCTTTATTATATTTGGAATTTAGATGGTATGTATAGATCTAATATCTCGGGAAGGGGTGGGGGGGGGGCATTCTATAGCTTATTATTCTGAACATGTACATTTGACATAATTGTGCTTTCTTTATGTCATTGGTATTATATCCCCATAGGTAAGTATATTCTGGTAACACACTTATAGGGTACGTATTTATTTATTTTTTATTTTTTATTTTTATTTATTTTATTTTTGGACAGAGAGAAGTCAATTTTGGACTCTTACTTTCTAAAGTATTGCAGTGATTTAGGAGATTATTCACCACCAGTGGCTCTTATACTTCAATTAATATTTCATATCTTTTTTTTTAATCTAAAGGTGTGTTAGTCCTTCACAGTGGTCACTAGAATCCTTTTTATTTTTCAAATACTTTATATTTTTCCACTCATCTTTGAAAACTAATATGACCTAATGTAATCTAATATCATCTAATGTGATTTCTACTATTTGTATAGTCTCTGGTTAATCTCGATTACATCGTTATTATTATATTTCTTTTTTATTTACTTAATTTTGTAGTTCTTCTAAAGCATCGTTTCGATAAATGAAGAAAAAGCCTTCATTGAGGCCTTTGGGACTGAGGCTCTGCAAGCAATGTATCCAACGAGTTTCCTCTTGTTAGAGTGTTTTGTCTATATCTCCTTGCCTGGGGCCTTTTTGGATTTTCTTTATTCCCCAGATTTTTAAGTTATTGGTTTAGCCTTGATGTTGAAATCTCGTGTCTCGAGAGAGGCGTGTCTGCTACCGTACTTATACTACTAAAGGGTTTTGAGACTTGTCTTCTTAGCTCTTGAATTGTTTTCCCCACATACATTTTGGGGCAGTCACATCTGATTACATAGACCACTCCTGTGGACTTGCAGTTAATGTATTCTCTTATTTCAAATTTCTTATTGTCTATGGGATTTGTAAACTCTTTTGTGGGTACCATCTGTCTGCAAAAAGTATAATCTCCACACGGGTATGACCCTCTTATCGTCAGCCGGGTAGTACCGTGTATTGTTTTTTGTTGAAAGTGACTATGTACCAGCATCTCTTTCACATTTTTACCCTGTCTATATGTTATTGTGGGATTAGATGAAATTACCTCTTTCAGATCATCATCTGCTCTGAAAATGTGCCAATGTCGTTTCATGATTTTATATATTTTCTCATGTTGAATGTCAAAAGTTCCAATGCAATGTATTTGTTCCTTTTCTTGTTTTTGTGATTGCTCCATGAGCAAAGTGCTTATGTTCAGCTTTGAATAGGCTTTTCTTAGGGTAGCCTCTTGCTCTAAATCTACAATACAGTAGGGCGCTTTCTTTCGCCTGTTCATCCGAACACTTACATTTGGCTCATAAGTATTGCCCTATTGGAATTCCTTTCTTCAGTGCCAGTGGATGAAAGCTCTGCCAGTGAAGATAATTGTTTGTTGATGTTGGATTCCTTGATACACTTCTGTATGAACACTGCCGTCAGGCCCCAGGACAATAGTCAGATCCAGAAAATGAACTCTTTCTTTATGTATCTCTGCCGTAAATTTTAGACCAATTGTGTTGTTATTGTGAATCTTAACAAAATCAAAAAAGGGCTTCTCAGTGCCTTCCCAAATAATCAAGACGTCGTCGATATAACGACCCCAAAAAGAAATGTGTTCAGTGTAATTTTTGAGGGTTTCTGATGAAAACTATTCTTTCTTCCCACCACCCAAGAAATAAGTGTTAGGTCTGGTCACCGGAGAACATAGGTTTCTATGTTTTGCTTGGTATTCTGAGTTTTTGTGTTTCTGTTTAGTGCCTACGCCTTGCCTTTAACCATGTTCACACTGTGGGGTTGTTTTGGAGCCAACGCCCATCTTCATGTTTTTGTGTGTCTTCTTAGGGTTAATACTCAGGTGCTGGGCTGAGTGGCTTCTCAGAATCTGGTCCATTCAGAACCTGGGGGTGGGATATTTTCCTGCATAAATACCTGCCTTCCTCTCTGGTCTTTGCCGGTTTTTGCAAATCCTTGCTACTCCTGCTTGTGCGTTTGTATCGTGTGTATTTTGACTGCTTATATTTGACCCTTGGCTCGTACCTGACTACTCTACCGTCTTCTGATTTTGTACTACGTATCCTCTGGTTTTCTGACGCGGCTAGTTGACTATTCTTCAGTGTTTTGTTCGTCTCTGTTTGTTGTCCCTTTTCCCTGCACCTTATTCAGTGTAATTGCAGTCCTCGTGGTTATCACCGTGTCGCCTAGGACACGGAGGCAATTAGGCAGGGACAGGGGTTGGGGAGAGCTCAGGAATCACATCCCCCTTTTCTGTGTACCCCAACCCTGACAATAAGTCAGAAAAGCTTGGTGAACAAATTGTCCCCAATGCTGTCCCAGTGATCTGTAAATAATATTTCCCATCAAAAGTGAAATAATTGTGTGTCAACAAAAAATCAAGTGATGTCAAAACAAAGTTATTATGATCCCGAAATTGTGTGCCTTTAGTATTAAGAAAATATTCCACTGCTCGAATTCCCAATTCGTGTTGTATACTTGTGTAGAGCTCCTCTACATCCAAACTCGCTATATGTACGTCTCAGTACTGACTTGTATATCCTGGATCCTGGCCACAGCCTCCTTAGTGTCTTTAATATATGATGGAAGAGTGGGTACAAATGGGGATATAACCGGATCAATGTACTCACTGATTTTTTGCACATAGGCTCTGATTTCCAGAGACTATTGTCCTACCTGGAAAAGGTTTCTGTTTTTTATGGACTTTAGGGATAGCGTAAAAAGTAGTGATAGTTGGACATGGGTTAAAGAGCACCTCAGATTCCTCCTTTGTGATGAGGTTACTGTCTCTTGCTTTTAAAAGGATGTTTTTTTAGTTCCATAGTAAATTTAGTTGTGGAATTTTCCTTTAATGGTTTATAGGTGTTTGTTTCTTTGAGTAGTGTCGTCACCATTTTGATATAGGTACCGTATTTTTTGCCCCATAAGACACACTTTTTTCTTCGAAAAATGAGGGGAAAATGCCCCCTGCGTCTTATGGGTTGAATGCTAATGAGCGCTTCCATTATGGAAGCGCTCATTTACACTGGAGGACCAGGAAGCCGTAAAGGCTCTGTACTCACGGCTTCCTGGTCCTCCATTCGGCTGTGCAGGGCTGCGCACAGTGTGAGGGTGCTCTGTGACCTCATGCTGTGCGCGCCGGGTCACAGCACTGCTGTAGCAAGCAGAACACAGAGCGCGGGTGGAGGAGCGGCGGCATCCAGGAGCAGGAGAGATAAGTGGCTTTTTTATTTTAATAGAGGCATGGGGACTGATATGGCAGCTGAATAGAGGCATGGGGGCTGATATGGGGGATGAATAGAGGCATGGCGGCTGATATGGGGGATGAATAGAGGCATGGGGGCTGATATGGGGGATGAATAGAGGCATGGGGGCTGATATGGGGGATGAATATAGGTATGGGGGCTGATATGGGGGATGAATAGAGGCATGGGGCTGATATGGGTGATGAATAGAGGCATGGGGGCTGATATGGGGGATGAATATAGGTATGGGGGCTGATATGGGGGATGAATAGAGGCATGGGGGCTGATATGGGGGATGAATATAGGTATGGGGGCTGATATGGGGGATGAATAGAGGCATGGGGGCTGATATGGAGGATGAATAGAGGCATGGGGGCTGATATGGGGATGAATAGAGGCATGGGGGCTGATATGGGGGATGAATATAGGTATGGGGGCTGATATGAGGGATGAAAGTGAGGCATGGGGGCTGATATGGGGGATGAATAGAGGCACGGGGGCCTAATATGGGGGATGAATAGAGGCATGGGGGCTGATATGGAGGATGAATAGAGGCATGGGGGCTGATATGGGGGATGAAGTGAGGTATGGGGCTGATATGGGGGCTGAAGTGATGCATTGGGCTGATATGGGGGCTAATTACAGATATGGGGGCTAATTACAGGCATGAGGGGCTGATATAGGGGCTAATTACAGGCATGGGGCTCATATGGGGGCTGATAAGAGGCATATGGGGCTGATAAGAGGCATGGGGCTCTTATTTGAGGTCTGATTGGGGGTCATTCACATTGGGGTCTGAGCTGAAGTCTAATTGGGGGTCTGATCTGAGGTCTTATTAACATTGGGGGGTCTAATTGGGGCTGTGAGCTGAGGTCTGATTAACATTGGGGGGAGGGATAGTAGGAAGGTAGTGTCCAATAGCTAAAGGTCTACCATACATTGTGAACAATACAGCAATATAGGTAGGACTGGATTGGCCTTCCTGCCTTGATGTCATTAACATAGTCTTGAAAAGAGCTTGTCCTCGTCCGCTCAGACTGTAGACTGCCCGAACCTCTGAAGATGCTTAACACTCAGCGAAACATGTCGGGGGGCAGCCTCTGAACTATTCATTTTTAGCACAGGTAGCGATTGTAATCAATAACTAAAGGAGGTAGTAATTGACTAGCTGAATAATGTGAGTGCGGGTGGCAGCGCACGGCCACCGACGCAGATCTGAGCAACTACGATAATTAAGTTGAAAAGTTACATATTGGATTCACTATATTCATTCTCTCAGTGAACTGAGCACAAAATAAATTTCATGAAATGTTCTTGTCTCTAGTTACAAGCTATAGACTCAACAAACTAAAACAAAGAAGATTCTACCAGGCTGCCCTAGTCCTCGAAGAAACCCCTACAGATAACGTTATGGAGGTAGTATTAATGAATCCTAAAGTTATGACCTATTGGAGTTTCTATAGGACCGGGATAGAATAGCACTGCTGTGTAATATGGAATATATTATCTGTTATAATTACCTGGGGAAATCGTGCATCCCAAGAAATTAAACTGTCATTTATAGGAAACTGATAGTGACCATTGTCTTCATGGAGACGTCCCACCGTTTGTTTCTCCAAAGTACGGTTAGCATAAACATGATAATTCACCAGATCAAATCTTCCCAGAAAGTTTCCTTTCTCATCAAGGTGAATGGATTCTCCGCCAGGAGTTGTAAAGTGAACTCTTCTTATATACTGATTGAGCTAGAAAGAAAAAGTTAGGACTGGCAGGAAATCAATGATTGTTGTATTTCTTCACAATTGTCCTAATCCATCCCTTTGACACTTTAGCTGACCCCTCAATCTTAACCTTAAAGGTGTTGTCTGACACTTCTTCATATTATCAGGGCAGGATGCTGACCTTCAAAACAAAGAAAAAAGTTTTACTTCATACTAGTGCTGAGGGTACAGTCCCCGGGACTTCTTGTCTTCTTCTTCTTGGATTGGAAATTAAGACATCACATCCATTGTTCATGTGACAGCTCAACCAAAAACTGGCCATAGTGGTCATGTGCTGTTGATGCACACATGAAGGTTGAAGCTACTTATTGGCTGAGTGGTCACATGAATGATAGACATGACATTATCACTTTTAGTCCAACAGGGACTGGAAGTCCTGAAAGCCAGACCCAGAGAAGGACAATTAGCAGGTTAATAAATATTTTTTCTGGATAGTTGGACAATCCGCTCAACTAAAAACACAGGGATATATAACAGTTATTCAGCTGGTTAATTGGGTCGGTGTGTCTTACTAATTTTTTTTCCCAAGCAACTCTTTTGCATCCTTGACACAGATGCGCAATTATTCGTCTGTCAGGCAATTTTGTGGGTGACTGTAGCAAAATTGGGAAATCATCAACTAGGGGACATGTCCGTGGTTATGGTGTTGGTGGAGGACCTCCTGCTGTAGGGAGAGGATGTTATTGATTCATGCCAGCTATGTGCCCAAATGAAACACCTTCCTCTGGTACATGCAGGTGACAGGACATTATGCAACATTTTGTAGGCCCGAATAGCGCTCTAAGAATGGTGAGGCCAGAACACGTAGAGGCAGTAGTAGATTGGATGGCTCTGAGTGTCTCCAGTTCCTTCACATTGTCTTCCAACTGGTCCACTGCTGAAAGCGCAGAGTTGGCACCGGCAGCCCACGGGCATCCATCTTACACCTCAACCCTTTGCACATCAGCCAAGCAGTCCGAGCCCCAAGTCATGCAGCAGTCAATTATGTTTTTTGATGACTGCTGGCAGGGATTTTGTGGGACATCCACCTAGCCCTGCACTGATGCCCAACCACTTATGTTTGAGGATGAGGACCATGGAGAACCACTGCAGCACTTCTATGACAAAACACAGGTCTCAACTGCTGCGGCTTTCTGCAGTGTGCAGATGGGCCAAGAGGGCAGGGGTGAGGAGTAGGTGAAAGATGATGTGAAGGATGATAAGGTCCTAGACCTCACATGGCATCCAGGTCATGCCAGTGACGTGTGCAGTTCAGAGGAAGAGGAGGGGGTCACGTAGTACCAGCCACCCAGAAAAAAGGAAGCAGGGTGGAAAAGCAGAGCTGCTGGCCCCCAGCCAGTGCGCCTGCTACTTCCCAAGCAGTATGCTGATGACAGGACTCGGTGTTTTGCACGCTGTGCAGTGAGAGCCTGAAGCGAGGCATAAATGTTCTGAACCTGAGCACCACCTGCATGATCCGGCATCTAACCGCAAAGCACGAGCTGCAGTGGAGTAGACACCTGAAGAACCATGAAGGATCAGAGGCTCCTCCTGCTCCCTCTTCTGCTGTGGTTTCAGCCTCTTCCTTCTTTGGAGCGACAGAGACACCTGCCGCCAAGCAAATAGACGATGTGGAAGCCAGACCACCACCACCGTCACCGTCATCCAGCATGTCCACACTGTTCCATGGAAGCGTTCAGCTGTCCATCCAACAAACAATGGAGAGAAAGAGGAAGTACCCCCCCCCTACTCACCTGCAAGCCCTGACCCTGAATGCCAGCATTTCAAAACTGCTGGCCTTTAAAATGCTGCCATTCCATCTGGTGGAGATGACGGCAGCTGTCCCATGGTACGTGGTTCCCAGCCGCCATGAACAAAAAATCAGGTTCAAGGTCCACATAACCACCGACATGTGGACCAGTAAGTACGGGCAGGAACATTATATCTCCCTAACTGCCCACTGGGTAAATGTAGTGGCGGATGGGCCTGAGACGGACAGTGTTTTGGAGCATGTCCTACCGCCACCGAGGATTGCTGGACATTTCTCGGTTCCTCCTCCTCCTACTTTGCTTCCTTCTCCGGTTCCTTCTCTTCCGCCTCCCCATCACATCAGCGCAACTCCTACACCACCAACTTCAGCACAGCCAGGGGGAAATGACAGCAGGCTATTCTGAAACTCATATATTTAGAGAAAAGACCCCACACCACGCAGGAGCTGAGGACAGGCATGGAAGAACAGACAGATGAGAGATTGGTGCCGCTGAGCCTCAAGCCAGGCCTGGTGGTGTGCGACAATGGGCAAAATCTCGTAGCAGGACAATGGGCAAAATCTGAGTCCAGCCAGTTTGACACACATCCCTTGACTGGTGCATTTGCTGAACTTGGTGGTGCAGAGTTTCCTCAGGAATTACCTAGATATGTCAGAGCTGCTGCGGAAAGTGAGTGCCGTCTGCGCACGCTTTCAGCATTCTCATCCTGCTGCTTGCCTGTCTGTGCTGCAGCGTAACTTCGGCCTTTCCGCTTACTGCCTCATATGCTATGTACCCACAAGGTGGAACTTCACCTTGCACATGCTGGATAAACTGTGTGAGCAGCAACAACTGGCGATAGTGGAGTTTCATCTGCAGCACATGGGTGAGTCGCTCTGCGTAACAGCAACATTTCACCACCAACGAGTGGGTCTCCATGCAGGACTGGTGTGCTGTGTTGCGCTGCTTCTAGTACTCCACCAACATGGCCTGTGGTGTTGACGCCATCATCAGCCTTACTATCCCACTTCTACCTCTCCTTGAAAAAAATCTTCAGGCACTGATGGATGAGGATGTGATACAGGAGGAATAGGCGGAGGAACACGGATCATTCCAATGGTTATCAGGCCAGTCATCCACAGGTGGCCCATGTTGGTGCCGGAACCCACCCTTGGAGCCAGGTACCTAACTGTACAGTTAGGGCACAGTTTTGGAAGATGAGGAGGAGGATCAAGTCCACACCGCCAATTAGGCTAGGTGAGGCGATCACTTCAGGCGGCGCGGCCCCGGTGACAAGTGGGGGGCAGTGGCAGGGCACAGGGAGATGAGCGATTCTATTGTGGAAGTGCTCATCTCCATAGTCATCTGAATCGCCATCCTCAGGACAGCGATACAGATGAATGCTGTGGGGCAGGGGGCAGACGTCTCCCTTCCCCATTCCTCTGCAGGCAGTGTGATGACATAATTGCACCACCTGAGCCTTATGACACGGAACACAGGCCGGAAGAGGCCTGCATTGCATCGCTACCAGCCTGATGGAGGTAAATATATTTGTTTATTTTTTTACATGGTACAATACAGGAGAGGAGAGCTATGGGGGCACTGTGGGGGCACTTCTTACTGTCACATGATTGGGGGACATCTATGGGGGGCACTTACTGGCACATGATTGGGGGGCATCTATGGTGGACACTTCTTACTGGCACATTATTAGGGGGCACTGTGGGGGCATCTACCACAAAGAAGGGGTATTTTATATGGGGGAACTATGGTGGTAGAGGGGAGATGAATACTATAAGGACATCTACTGAGGCCACAAAGAATGGGTATTTTATATGGGAGGGTCTATATAGAGGCATTTTATACTGGGATACATTATGGTGGGTACTATGGGAAAGGGGGAGAGGAGTACTATGGGGTCATCTAAGGGGGGCAATAAGAAGGGTTATTTTATACTTGCAAATTACGGGGGACACTGAGAGCATCTACTGAGCATTTTTTTACTGGTACATTATGGGAGGCACGAGGAGGAAGGGGGGAGAGGGGCACTATAGGGGCATTTACTGGGGGCACTATATAGGGGTATTTTATACTGGCACATTATGGGGGCACTATGGGGACATTAGCTCAACTGGGGGCATTAAAAGGGAGTATTTTTGCACTGGAACACATTATAAGGGGAGAATTATTACTACTTGGGGGTCTATGGGGAACATTATTATTAATATGGGCACTATGGAAGCATTATCACTTCTGGGCCACAGTGGGGACATGGGGGCACTGTAGGAGCACTATTACTACCCTGTGTGCTGTAGCAGAGAATTATTACTATTGGTGAGACTTTTGGGAGCACTATTACTGTGGGGGCACCTTGGCACAGTATCCGCTTATCAGTTATTTTTGGTGCATGTTATGTTTACACTATTAGTGTCAGGGGCACTATTTGCGGGGTGCAATTAATTTAGGACACTGTGTGACAATAATTATTGAAGGGCACTTTCTGCATGGTACTAGTATTATCAAGGGGTTATCTATTTCTGTAGGGGAGCACAGCGTCACAATATTGGGAGTGGTAGGATGATTTGTCCAGAAGGGAGGATGATGGAAAAGTAGTAAACTAAGATTTTTTTTGTCAAACTGCAGAGATGAGAAATGGCTGAAACATCGCTGGATGTAAGAGGTTTGTAGCGCTGTATTAGCTTGTATGTTCTGTAGTGATATATGTAATGTTAGGAGGCGCTTTTTCAATTTTTACCTCAGGCAGCAGAAAGGCTAAGTGCACCCCTGAGGAGGAGGATCCCCATTCATAGCAGGGTGGCACCCAAATCAGCTCATGGGCATCAATGGAGTGTGGCTGGGGGGATACAGAGGACACATTCCACCAAGGGCAGCTTGTCGTTGCAAACAAGTGACTACATGTTGTTGTGCCTGCGCAATGACCGCCGAGTTGCCCACATTCTAACTGGTGCTGATTACTGGATCCTCACTACAAGGACAACGTGTCGTCCTTACTTCCATCACTGGTGCTTGAACTGAAGATGCGCAAGTAGAAGCAAATGTTGTTAGAGGTGCTACTGATGGCGTTCACACCTGACAGCGGGGGCTCAGTGGAAGCATGAGGCGAAACAGTAGAGGAGGAAGTCACCAATGCAGCAGGGGCAATGTCAGCACCTCAGAAGGGAGGGTTATCATGGCCAAAATGAGGAAAAGCTTTTTCTGTATGCCATAATGTACAGCACCACCATTCGATACGGACCATCATAGCAGGAGGCATCGTTTCAGCAACATGGTGAAACAGTGACGTGTCAACACGTCTGCACGTACTGACTGATAGGTCTGCCCCCATTTAACTTCTGGGTCTCCAAATTGGGAGAGTGTATTGTCCGAACGTGTGTTTAGCACGGCTTGGGTGGGGGGAACACAGACAAGCATAGCCACCTGTCCACAGACAAGCTCACATTCATAATAATGAACCAGCCATGGCTCCCACAGGATTTGCCCGTACCTTGGCCAGATTAGAGAGATATGCCAGGTGCACCTAGCCATTGTTGTGCTCCGGCGCTGTTTGTGCGTTCTCTTTGCTATTTCCCAATGTTTTGGGGTCTCCACAAACAAAAAAAAAAAACAAAAACAAAATAAAAAAGAGAATAAATAAAAAAAATAAGGTTGGTTACCTCCTCCATCTTTACCACCATGTCTGCCTCCTCCTCCACTGGGACCCCTGCCTCCAGGCTTAAGATTGTTATGTCTTATATTGGCAGAATAGAGAAGTATGATGGGCGCACCTATCCATTGTTGTACTCCAGCGCAGTTTGTGTCTTCTCTTTGCCATTTCCCAATGTTTGGTGGTCGACAGTTACCAAACCCCTTCCTCCCCCCCAAAAAAATAAAATAAGAATACTAATAAGACAACCCATTTTGAATCCATCCAAATGGAAGAGGAAATTATTCTGTGCCTGTGACAGTCATTTTTTTTTTTTTTAAAAACACTTCCTTCATCCGTCTAACTGTTGTAGGAGAGGAAATTCTTCTGTGGAGTGTGCCTGGGACACTGGCAATTTTTTTAAATTTAGAATACCCCTTTGGCATCCGTCTTAATGTAATAGGAGAAACATTATTTTATTATACAGTCCCCAGATAGGGGACGTGTGAGATCTATAACTGAGATGAAATTTTTTCCCCAGTTTTAAACCAGGACATACAAGCACCAAAACTGTCACGCCGGGGCCCTTATCCTGACACCGAATTGATGGACACATGGGAAAAAAACAAGCAGTAACAGTGTTGGCGTCCTCTCCTGCCACCGCCGCCTCCTCCACCGCCATGTACACAGGATACTCAACTTCCTACTTCTCTTGGACCTCCGCCTCTTGGTACAAGATTGTAATTTTTTATTCTTATGTATTTTATGTTATTTAAGTAATTTCCCTATCCTCTTTTGTTTGCATAGCAATTTTACTGCTTTTACGCACACTTTGAAGCCCTCTAGCCCTTTCTATGACTTTTTACAGCCATTTTAGTTCCACAAAGTTCGGGTCCCCATTGACTTTAATGAGGCTCGTTGTTCAGGGTCAAGCTCAAGTCAAGTTCGGAACCCAAATTGAACTTTGAAATTAAGTTCGGCCGAACCCCTCGAACCTAGACATCCAGCAGTCTGCTGATCCCTAGTCATCACCATGTACAAAAACACCAATGCTATTAAAATATAAAAAATGTATGGAAAATGGAAATGGAAAAAAAATCAAAATGGACTTTTCAACATTTTTGGTCACTTCACCTCCCTCAAAAAATTAAATAAAAAGTGATCAAATAAGTCATACACCACCCAAAAAAGTATCCACGAAAATTACAGATTGCCCTGCAAAAAATGAGTCCTCACACAGCTCCGAAGACATAAGTACTAAAAAGTCAGAATATGGAGATAAAAAGGAAAAAAAATACATTTTCAAACTTTTTTTTTCACTATTAAAACACAAGAAAAACTATACAAATGTGGTATCTCCATAATCGTACTGACCTGTAGAATGAAGGTAACAGGTCAGTTCTACCGCTTAGGGAACGCTATAAAAAAAAAAAAACTAAAATTGTGGTGGAATTTTCCAATTTTCCAATTCCACCCCATTAGGATTTTTCCCCCAGCTAATATTGTATGCAATATTAAATGATGTCATTAGAAAGTAGAACTTGTCTTTAAATATTATGCCCTCATATTGACAGAGGTCCTGTTGGGATGCTTGGTCTCGCCGCCTGCAGGCGCTGTGTTGCAGCCGTGGTGCTGGTCACCATGTGGTGCTGCACAACATTAGAGAAGTAGGATAGGAACCTATTTATAAGAGGCCACCTTGACATGGGGAGTGGGCCTACGCATTTTGATCAAAACATAGACTAAGAGCCTCAATGAAGATGTTTATAAACTATACTGAGATGCAATAGATCAGCACATGACATGTGGAGGTGCGATCCATGTCTCTACCTCTACAGATTGGCACAAGAGCTCTATTAGGTCTCTGCAAATCATACAGAACCATGACCTCATTTTAAATTTTTTTTTTGCTATTGACTTTCCATCTCCTCGGTTAGGTTGAGAAGTTCATACATTGCTCCAACCTTGTCTTTGCAATTACCCCTACTTCTTCTAAGAAACACACCTATAGTGATCATCTGGCTGGCCATCATAGGAGTTTTCTGGATCAAACTCCTTCCTCTGTAGCCTCCTATGGCTGGATTCTGCCCCATTCAACAACAATACAGATGTAGCCGGGTTAACACACAAACTCTTAACTCAAATTTTTTAACTCATCGCGTTATCGTGAAACAAAAACCATTGAAAAGCTATTGAAGGTGTTTGCTTAACGCATTTAGTTTAGATAACACGTCTCAGAAAGCATATGTGTTATCTCTACTACATCCGAATTTCATTATGATCAGATTTTACCTATAAAAATGATTGGAAATTATATAATCTTCAGACCGGAGATCTCACCTTCCATGTGTCCTTTGAAGGTTGGATGGTAAATAATTGGAGATGTTCTTGTCTTTTATGTGAGTAGATCAGATGATGTAAGGCATAAGCCACAATATACACTGCAGAGTACACACTGAATGTGTGACGGAAATTCTCCACATCATACCGGGAGCGATCCACCTTACCTAGAACATCACTTTCATCACATGGTCTATCAGATAAATACTCTGCAAAGCTGCAGGCAAGATAATAATCCCATATATAAAACATCAGCTCGACCTCCGGATATTTTAGAGGACCGGCTGTGAGTAAATATTCTCGTAATCCTGGAATTCTTCCTTTTTGAAGATTGATCTGCAAAGATCTATGAAATGCTGGTAATGTGATTAATTCTTCAGGTAAAATAAGTGACAGTATGATTACAACTCTTCTAGGACTGAGGTCATCAGATAATACTGAGTTCAAAGACTTCAAGCCATATGAGCTACCAACAAATATAATAATGTCACAGTGAGTCTTCTGTATTTTATAGAACATCTTCCTGTAGGCCATAGATTGTATAAAAGAAGTATAACTAGTGACAGATTCTCTATAAGCTATGCAGACCCCGCTCCGTGTTATTACATTGTAGAGCTCCATGCTGGTTCGTTGGCTGCTCTCATCGTCTGTTGTCACCATCCCCACCCAGCTCCAGCCAAAATGCTTAAATAGGAGAACAATGGCTTCATACTGAGCGGACTCTTCAGGGACTGTGCGATAGAAATAAGGGAACACAACCCTGTTACTGAAGACTGGATCCATCGCTCCATAGCTGATCTGTACAGAGTGAACAATCAAATCTAAGCTTTAATTTTGAGAAAATACAGATTTTTATTTAGGAAACTTAAAGGGAATCTGTCATCAATTTCATGCTGCCCGTACTAACAGCATTATAAAGCAGAGACAGGTGAGTTGATTTCAGCGCTCTGTCATTTAAAAGTTAAAAGTAAGTTGTTGCCGAGACCCAACATCACAAACATTGCAGAGTGGGCCTGGAAAAGAGTCACGGCCACCTGAGAAGAGTCCTGGTTATTCATAATTTCCTGCTCTCCTTGCCCACCTGCTGATGATTGGCAGTCTTCTACCTAGTTTTCTCCCTTTCTGCCTAGGAGAGAACTGCCAATCATCAGCAGATGGCGGGGAAAGCAGCAGATTAGGAATAACCATGACACTTCACAGGTAGATTTGACTCTTTTCAAGGCCTGAGTTGCAATAATTATGATGCTGGTTCTCTACAACCACTTACTTTTAGCTCATGAGTGACACATCCCTGAAATCAGCATTTCTGTCACTACTTTATACTGCCATCAGTAAGGTCACCATAGAGTTGATGACAGGTTCCCTTTAAAGTAATCGTCCAGGATCATCCTTAATAAATCTCACTTGTCTCATAATATGTATGGCAGTAACCTGGTGTAAAAATCAGCTGTATAACATACAAATAGAGAGGAGTGAATTGAGTTCAACCTGAATTTTTAAAAAAAATTTGAGATGCATCCTAATCCAAATTTTTGGTGATAAGATTTTTGGAAAGAGAGAGAAATAAAAAAGTAATTAAAAACAGTCAAAATGAGAGATAATAGAGAAAGATAAGACTCAGAAGACCTCAGAACGTCATATCCATTCTAGGCCAATTGGAGCACTCTCGATTCAGGTAGAATCAAATTAGTCAACTGGTTCGGCCAAATGGAATGCAAATTGAGTTTTGAGCAATTTGCTTCTCTCTACATAGAACGATTTCCTGGTGAACCTATGATAAATGTGTGTTTATACACAGCAGCCAATCTTGTGTAGCTACAGGAGAGGGAGATAGCCGAAGCCTAAACCAATGTAGGAAGAGCGGCTAAACTATAGTCACATGTACAGTAACAGGTCTGCTCTAATGAACAGAGATAATCGGCCAATGAACAGCACTGAGAAAACCAAATACCAGGGCATCATCACCTATAGATGTCCACTTTCATATCAGTTCTGAGCATATGACTTTTTCAATAGATTTCTACTTAAAATTAGTTTTGAGTGAATCGAAGTCCGCGAGGTGGACTTAAATCCGAATTTCAGGGAAAATTCAATTAGCCACTAAGCCAAATTTCCTAATGCTTTGCAGTAACTAATTGATTTAATGGGAATGACAGCTAAAAAAAAATCATACTTACCTCGTACATTTGAGTGCGAAGAGCCGGCTGCCGCCATCTTCATTGAAGATCTCACATGAAATCCCATGCGCGGTGGTGTATAATTTCACCATGCCGGCCGACTTGATGACGTCATCATGGACCGCGTGAGATTTCCCGCTAGATCTTCAATCAAGATGGCGGCGGCCGGCTCTTCACAATCAAATGGATGAGGTAAGTATGATTTATTTTATTTTTTTATATATTTTTCACTGTAATATTAATGTTAGATGCCACAATCAGCTATAAACGCAGCCATATAGAGTCCATATGAATACCAGACTAAGAGAGCACACTGCTGACCACTGAGGAAGGGGTGCAAACCCCAAAAACGCGTTGAAGGTTTAATGCTGGCAGTGTACATGATCTGGTTAAGGGAGAGACATTAAGCTAAATCGATCTACATTCAAACAATTGCCATATAATACGCCATATAGGAAGACAAACAAGCTTGTAACTCAGCCACCATTGGATTATAAAGGATACTTGCAAAGAGAAAGATTCAAGAAGACTTATTCATCAACTAAGTATCCATCAGCACGAGTGCACCACGTGGGACGCTGTGAAAAGGCGCACTCTGAAAACGCGCGCTGCTAAGGAGCTCAACGCGGCTACAGGCAGGCGGGAGTGGACAGAGCGGTAATGTACTGAATATTGGATTACTTATATCCACAATACAATAATAATAACCTGAACTACAAGCTCATTATAAGCATTTTTTTTTTATCAAGCCTTTACTGGGAGCAAGGACACTCACCTTGGAATATTATATATATATATATTTATTTGGAGTTATTCTGGAGTAAAAGTGTGCACATGTCCAAATCTGGGGTTATGTATTGATGAATTGACTGGCTTATTTATAAATTACCAGTACGTCTAGAGATCACTTTACAGCTGAAAAGAAGGTCTCTATACATATATACACAAAAACTACAAATTCCAGTCATCATTAATAACGGTGATGAACACCTATAACTGATTTTTGGTCAAACTAATAGAACCATATTTATATAAGACATCACACACTGTCATCCTCTGATAGGGGAGCAGTACTGTGTAAACAGGAGTCTTTGTGGATAGCTGTGGATAGCCATCATTTATACTACTATTTTTAGTCATAACTGTTTAGTTTTATGAGATACTATTTTTAATGGGATAATAATAAATTAATTTTTATCAGAGCTTTGAATAAATAATCTGGAAGTCTGGTGTAGTAAGTTTTCTAATAACTTCACAGTTCCCTTCCCAGTATGATGTAATCAGAGGGCAAGACCACCATATATGAGACAAAGACCCTACCTCTCCCCCACATCTCCAGCACCGCCGGGAAGCTGACAGGCCCCTCTTATGAAGGAACTCTGGAGTCCTATACCATCTAGATGAAGGCGTACACATGGTGAAAAGCCATGAGAAGACCCCAATATCCTCTTTGTCTCTTGTTCCGACAGTACCATTTCAAGCTCCTTTTCCCATTCCTCCAGGTATGGTGGCTGGTCTCCCAGCATCGTATAAAGCATCGAAACCTTTCTTTGTTTAGGGATCGATGTTGTAATGAGTTTCTCAAATGATGTAAGAGATCTTTGAAATGAGTATTTTTCAAGTGCCTTCCTACGTACTGAGTTAAAATGTGCATTTGTCAAAAAGAAAGAAGGGTATTTCCTAATTGACCTCGGGAATAACTCACATGATGGAATTTCATTGCTAGCCATAAGCTCTCTTAATTTAATATGAGATAGAGGCTTCCATGCTTCAGCACATATCCCCCCCCCAGGACCTACATCAGGTCTGGCAATAAGCCCATCGGCATCAATGGTGACGGGAGAGGTGCTAGGTCGTTATGGACCGGCATCCATGTCTCGCAAACACCCCTTATAATGGGATCAAAGTCCTCTTCTAGGAATGAGTCGTCGTCTGGTAACCACAAATGCTTCTGGAACAGAGGGCCAACACTATGTTTACAGATTTCTGCAACATCAGGCTGTCTTTTCAGTTCAACCAATTCTAACCATCTACTTAATTGTATGGCCCGATAATATCTAGCGACATTCGTCGCTCCTAGACCACCCTTCTGTCTAGACCTGGTCATGATATTATACAGGATGCGTGATCTTTTTCCTCCCCAAAGATATCTAGAAAACATTCTTTTGAGATCTGAAAAGAACCTCCCTGGTAGATATATGGGAACCATTTGCATTGTATAAAGTATTTTGGGTAAAACGTATACCTTCAAAACATTTTTTCTGCCCATTCATGACAGGAACAGTAGGTCATATTTCTGTATGAGTTTCTTGATGCTATCTAAAAGGGGGATGTAATTAGCTTTATACAGATCCTCCAATCGTCTCGGGATCTGTATCCCCATATATTTCACAGGGCCATTTGACCAGTGAAAGGGTACAGAGGTCCTTAGTTTGGCTACTTGTTCTTCTGACTGTGTGATTCTCAGCAGCCTTCACTTTAAAATCCGATAGCTTGCCAAATTCCCCTAGTTTTTCTTCTAAGGCGACCAGACTCATCTCTGGGTTAGTCACTAAAAACAGCAAGTTATTTGCAAATGCAGTGCATTTCAAATCCCTCCTACCATACTGAACTCCCGTAATCTCAGTAGCTTGTCTGACAGATTGTATAAGGGCTTCAGCAACTAAAATAAACAAAGCAGGGGACAGGCCTGTCTAGTCCCGCTCGTGATTTCAAAGACAGGTGAAAGTGTGCCGTTCACTCGGAGTCTAGCATGTGGCTGTCTATATAGGGTAAAGATTGCCTGAATTAAAGGTTCTGGAATAGCGAACCTATCCAAGGTCGATCTCATAAACCCGCAGTTGACCCTATCAAATGCCTTTTCGTCATCGATACCTAAGAGAACTAACAGGACTTTTTTAACATGTGCTAGATGAATTGAATATCCTATGGGAGTTATCCCTCCCCTCTCTGCATTTTACAAACCCCGATTGTTCACATCCCACAAGAGAGGGTAGGACAATGCCCAATCTGATTGCTGATATTTTTGCCCAGATCCAAGTTCAATAATGAAATCGGTCTATAACTTCCACAATTGTGTGGATCTTCACCCTCCTTATATATGAGAGTTACATATGATTCCTGAGTCTGCCTGGGTAAGGAACCCCCCAGTAATAACCCATTACAAACTTCTGTAAAATGGGGGAGAAGTACCTCCTGGAGCTACTTATAGTATAGTAAAGGGAGTCCATCCAGACCTGCACTTTTATCCGGACCAAAGCTATGAATTATCTGTTTCACCTCCACTTGTGTTACTGGTCTGACAAGATGTGATGCCATAGGAGAAGGCAAAGAAGGGAGATTAAGCAATTTGAGAAATGTAGAAATCCGTTCCTGTCTAGGTCGAGAGGACTCCGGGATTTCCCTCTGACTGAGATTATACACTGTGGCATAGAACTCCTTAAAGGCTCTTGCTATTGCAGGTGTTTCAGTATGCATAAGGTCATCACTCCCCTTAACTTTAGAAATACAGTACAGACCAAAAGTTTGGACACACCTTCTCATTCAAAGAGTTTTCTGTATTTTCATGACTATGAAAATTGTAGATTCACACTGAATCTGTGACTTCAAGAGGTAGTCACCTGAAATGGTTTTCACTTCACAGGTGTGCCCTGTCAGGTTTAATAAGTGGGATTTCTTGCCTTATAAATGGGGTTGGGACCATGAGTTGTGTTGGGCAGAAGTCAGGTGGATACACAGCTGATAGTCCTACTGAATAGACTGTTAGAATTTGTATTATGGCAAGAAAAAAAGCAGGTAAGTAAAGAAAAACGAGTGGCCATCCTTACTTGAATGAAGGTCAGCCAGTCCAAAAATTTGGGAAATCTTTGAAAGTGTCCCCAAGTGCAGTTGCAAAAACCATCAAGCGCTACAAAGAAACTGGCTCACATGAGGACCGCCCCAGGAAAGGAAGACCAAGAGTCACCTCTGCTGCGGAGGATAAGTTCATCCGAGTCACCAGCCTCAGAAATCGCAGGTTAACAGCAGCTCAGATTAGAGACCAGGTCAATGCCACACAGAGTTCTAGCAGCAGACACATCTCTGCAACAACTGTTAGGAGGAGACTGTGTGCAGCAGGCCTTCATTGTAAAATAGCTGCTAGGAAACCACTGCTAAGGACAGGCAACACGCAGAAGAGACTTGTTTGGGCTAAAGAACACAAGGAATGGACATTAGACCAGTGGAAATCTGTGCTTTGGTCTGATGAGTCCAAATTTGAGATCTTTGGTTCCAACCACCATGTCTTTGTGCGACGCAGAAAAGGTGAACGGATGGACTCTACATGCCTGGTTCCCACCGTGAAGCATGGAGGAGGAGGTGTGATGGTGTGGGGGTGCTTTGCTGGTGACACTGTTGGGGATTTATTCAAAATTGAAGGCATACTGAACTAGCATGGCTACCACAGCATCTTGCAGTGGCATGCTATTCCATCCGGTTTGCTTTTAGTTGGACCATCATTTATTTATCAACAGGACAATGACCCCAAACACACCTCCAGGCTGTGTAAGGGCTATTTGGCCAAGAAAGAGAGTGATGGGGTGCTACGCCAGATGACCTGGCCTCCACAGTCACCAGACCTGAACCCAATCGAGATGCTTTGGGGTGAGCTGGACCGCAGAGTGAAGGCAAAAGGGCCAACAAGTGCTAAGCATCTCTGGGAACTCCTTCAAGACTGTTGGAAAACCATTTCAGGTGAGTACCTCTTGAAGCTCATCAAGAGAATGTCAAGAGTGTGCAAAGCAGTAATCAAAGCAAAAGGTGGCTACTTTGAAGAACCTTGAATATAAGACATATTTTCAGTTGTTTCACACTTTTTTGTTAAGTATATAATTCCACATGTGTTACTTCATAGTTTTTATGCCTTCTTTGAAGGAGAAGGTGTGTCCAAACTTTTGGTCTGTACTGTATATGTCATGTTTTTCATATTTTTAAGAAGCGCAGACATAAATTTTCCTCCTTTGTTACCATGCACATATGTTTTATGCTGATAATTAGAGATGAGCGAGTAGTGTTCGATCGAGCCGGTATTCGATCGAATACTATGCTATTCGGCATACTCGATTTCGATCGAGTATAACGGCGATGGCGCACTTAGAATTCGTTTCCCCTCCCACCTTCCCTGGTGCTCTTTTTCCACCAATCACCATGCAGGGGGGGTATGACAGGCCCGCGGAGCACGCTGGCAGCGCGAAAACGGCGTCTACATGGATTGGCTGGAAAAACCACGTGACCTCGAATCATAAAAACTCAGCTCTTCCTGCTCGTTCGCATATGCTGCGTGAACTTAGTCAGGGACAGAGGCTGGAGAAGGGAGAGAAAGGTTTTAGCTGTTGGACAGGCAGGAGCGTGATTAAAAGCCCTTATCAGGGCTACTATAGTGCAGTACAGTGATAGCTTTACTACTATATACACTCTGCAGAGAACGGCTGCTGTATTCAGGGATAGCTGCTAGAGTAGGGACAGAGAGAGGCATTAGTGGTGTATTAGGTGCTCTGCTACATACCAAACTATATTTGGCACTACTGTTCTGCGTTCTTTTTGGCTGCAAAACCCTGTTATATACCTAGTGTGTATATGCACCATCTGATCTTCTGGCAGTATACGGCTGTGTACATTTAGTTTTTTTTAAATACAGTTTCTTTGGCTCTAGTGTTCTGGGTTCTGTGTGCCTGCAATACCCTTTTAGTATACCAGGTGTAAATACCCACCATCTGACCTGTTAGTACACGGCTGTGTACTCAGACATATTTAAAAAAAAGTCCTGTTATTTGGCACCTGTATTGTGCGTTCTGCGTGCCTGCAAAACTCTTTTATATACGTGCTGTTAATAACCCACCGTCTGACCTGTTAGTACACGGCTGTGTAATCAGACATATTTAAAAAAAAGTCCTTTTATTTGGCAAATGTACTGTCCGTTCTGCGTGCCTGCAAAACTCTTTTATATACGTGCTGTTAATACCCACCGTCTGACCTGTTAGTACACGGCTGTGTAATCAGACATATTTAAAAAAAAGTCCTTTTATTTGGCACCTGTACTGTGCGTTCTGCGTGCCTGCAAAACTCTTTTATATACGTGCTGTTAATACCCACCGTCTGACCTGTTAGTACACGGCTGTGTAATCAGACATATTTAAAAAAAAGTCCTTTTATTTGGCACCTGTACTGTGCGTTCTGCGTGCCTGCAAAACTCTTTTATATACGTGCTGTTAATACCCACCGTCTGACCTGTTAGTACACGGCTGTGTAATCAGATATATTTAAAAAAATGTCCTTTTATTTGGCACCTGTACTGTGCGTTCTGCGTGCCTGCAAAACTATTTTATATACGTGCTTTTAATACCCACCTTCTGACCTGTTAGTACACGGCTGTGTAATCAGATATATTTTAAAAAAAGGCCTTTTATTTGGCACCTGTATTGTGCGTTCTGCGTGCCTGCAAAACTCTTTTATATACGTGCTGTTAATACCCACCGTCTGACCTCTTAGTACACGGCTGTGTAATCAGACATATTTAAAAAAAAGTCCTTTTATTTGGCACCTGTACTGTGCGTTCTGCGTGCCTGCAAAACTCTTTTATATACGTGCTGTTAATACCCACCGTCTGACCTGTTAGTACACGGCTGTGTAATCAGACATATTTAAAAAAAGGCCTTTTATTTGGCACCTGTATTGTGCGTTCTGCGTGCCTGCAAAAACTCTTTTATATACGTGGTGTTAATATACACCGTCTGACCTGGTAGTACACGGCTGTGTACCTAGAAATATTTTTTTTTAAAAAGTCCTTTTATTTGGTACCTGTATTGTGCGCTCTGCGTTCCTGCAAAACTCTTTTATATACGTGGTGTTAATACACACCGTCTGAACTTGTAGTACACGGCTGTGTACCTAGAAATATTAAAAAAAAGTCCATTTATTTGGCATCTGTACTGTGCGTTCTGCGTGCCTGCAAAACTCTTTTATATACGTGCTGTTAATACCCACCGTCTGACCTGTTAGTACACGGCTGTGTAATCAGACATATTTAAAAAAAAGTCCTTTTATTTGGCACCTGTATTGTGCGTTCTGCGTGCCTGCAAAACTCTTTTATATACGTGGTGTTAATACACACCGTCTGACCTGTTAGTACACGGCTGTGTACCTAGAAATATATTTAAAAAAGTCCTTTTATTTGGCACCTGTATTGTGCGTTCTGCAAGCCTGCAAAACTCTTTTATATACGTGCTGTTAATACCCACCGTCTGACCTGTTAGTACATGGCTGTGTAATCAGACATATTTTAAAAAAAGTCCTTTTATTTGGCACCTGTACTGTGCGTTCTGCGTGCCTGCAAAACTCTTTTATATACGTGCTGTTAATACCCACCGTCTGACCTGTTAGTACACGGCTGTGTAATCAGACATATTAAAAAAAAGTCCTTTTATTTGGCACCTGTACTGTGCATTCTGCGTGCCTGCAAAACTCTTTTATATACGTGCTGTTAATACCCACCGTCTGACCTGTTAGTACACGGCAGTGTAATCAGACATATTTAAAAAAAAAGTCCTTTTATTTGGCACCTGTACTGTGCGTTCTGCGTGCCTGCAAAACTCTTTTATATACGTGCTGTTAATACCCACCGTCTGACCTGTTAGTACACGGCTGTGTAATCAGACATATTTAAAAAAAAGGCCTTTTATTTGGCACCTTTTTTTTGCGTTCTGCGTGCCTGCAAAACTCTTTTATATACGTGGTGTTAATACACACCGTCTGACCTGGTAGTACACGGCTGTGTAATCAGACATATTTAAAAAAAAGGCCTTTTATTTGGCACCTGTATTGTGCGTTCTGCGTGCCTGCAAAACTCTTTTATATACGTGGTGTTAATACACACCATCTGACCTTGTAGTACACGTCTGTGTTCCTAGAAATATTAAAAAAAAGGCCTTTTATTTGGCACCTGTATTGTGCGTTCTGCGTGCTTGCAAAACTCTTTTATATACGTGGTGTTAATACACACCGTCTGACCTTGTAGTACACGGCTGTGTACCTAGAAGTATTTAAAAAAAAGTCCTTTTATTTGGCACCTGTACTGTTGCGTTCTGCATGCCTGCAAAACTCTTTATATACATGCTGTTAATACCCACCGTCTGACCTGTTAGTACACGGCTGTGTAATCAGACATATTTAAAAAAAAAGGCCTTTTATTTGGCACCTGTATTGTGCGTTCTGCATGCCTGCAAAACTCTTTTATATACGTGCTGTTAATACCCACCGTCTGACCTGTTAGTACACGGCTGTGTAATCAGACATATTTAAAAAAAAGGCCTTTTATTTGGCACCTGTATTGTGCGTTCTGCGTGCCTGCAAAACTCTTTATATACGTGGTGTTAATTACACACCATCTGACCTGGTAGTACACGGCTGTTGTACCTAGAAATATTAAAAAAAAAGTCCTTTTATTTTGGCACCTGTATTGTGCGTTCTGCGTGCCTGCAAAACTCTTTTATATAGTGCCGTTAATACCCACCGTCTACCTGTTAGTACACGGCTGTGTAATCAGACATATTTTAAAAAAAGTCTTGTTATTTGGCACCTGTACTGTGCGTTCTGCGTGCCTGCAAAACTCTTTTATATACGTGCTGTTAATACCCACCGTCTGACCTGTTAGTACACGGGCTGTGTAATCAGACATATTTAAAAAAAAAGGCCTTTTATTTGGCACCTGTTATGTGCGTTCTGCGTGCCTGCAAAACTCTATTTATTATACATTGCTGTTAATACCCACCGTCTGACCTGTTAGTACACGGCTGTGTAATCAGACATATTTTAAAAAAAGGCCTTTTATTTGGCACCTGTATTGGGCGTTCTGCGTGCCTGCAAAACTCTTTTATATACGTGGTGTTAATACACACCATCTGACCTGGTAGTATACGGCTGTGTACCTAGAAATATTTTTTAAAAAAAGTCCTTTTATTTGGCACCTGTATTGTGCGTTCTGCGTGCCTTGAAAACTCTTTTATATATGTGGTGTTAATACACACCGTCTGACCTTGTAGTACACGGCTGTGTACCCTGAAATATAAAAAAAAAAGTCCTTTTATTTGGCACCTGTATTGTGCGTTCTGCGTGCCTGCAAAACTCTTTTATATATGTGGTGTTAATACACACCGTCTGACCTTGTAGTACACGGCTGTGCACCCTGAAATATTAAAAAAAATGTCCATTTATTTGGCACCTGTATTGTGCGTTCTGCGTGCCTGCAAAACTCTTTTATATACGTGCTGTTAATACCCACCGTCTGACCTGTTAGTACATGGCTGTGTAATCAGACATATTTTAAAAACAGGCCTTTTATTTGGCACCTGTATTGGGTGTTCTGCGTGCTTGCAAAACTCTTTTATATACGTGGTGTTAATACACACCATCTGACCTGGTAGTACACGGCTGTGCTACCTAGAAATATTTTAAAAAAAAGTCCTTTTATTTGGCACCTGTATTGTGCGTTCTTGCTGTGCCTGCAAAACTGTTTTATATACGTGGTGTAATTACACACCATCTGAACCTTGTAGTTACACGGCTGTGTACCTAGAAATATTAAAAAAAGTCCTTTTATTTGGCACCTGTATTGTGCGTTCTGCGTGCCTGCAAAATTCTTTTATTATATGTGCCGTTAATACCCCACCGTCTGACCTGTTAGTACACGGCTGTGTAATCAGACATATTTTAAAAAAAGTCCTGTTATTTGGCACCTTTACTGTGCGTTCTGCGTGCCTGCCAAAACTCTTTTATATACGTGCTGTTTAATACCCACCGTCTGACCTGTTAGTACACGGCTGTGTAATCAGACATATTTAAAAAAAGGCCTTTTATTTGGCACCTGTATTGTGCGTTCTGCGTGCCTGCAAAAACTCTTTTATATACGTGCTGTTAATACCCACCGTCTGACCTGTTAGTACATGGCTGTGTAATCAGACATATTTTAAAAAAAGTCCTTTATTTGGCACCTGTATGTGCGTTCTGCGTGCCTGCAAAACTCTTTTATATACGTGCTGTTAATAACCACCGTCTGACCTGTTAGTACACGGCTGTGTAATCAGACATATTTTAAAAAAAGGCCTTTTATTTGGCACCTGTATTGTGCGTTCTGCGTGCCTGCAAAACTCTTTTATATACGTGGTGTTAATACACACCGTCTGACCTGGTAGTACACGGCTGTGTACCTAGAAATATTTTTAAAAAAAAGTCCTTTTATTTGGCACCTGTATTGTGCGTTCTGCGTGCCTGCAAAACTCTTTTATATACGTGGTGTTAATACACACCGTCTGACCTTGTAGTACACGGCTGTGTACCTAGAAATATTAAAAAAAAGTCCTTTTATTTGGCACCTGTATTGTGCGTTCTGCGTGCCTGCAAAATTCTTTTATATATGTGCCGTTAATACCCACCGTCTGACCTGTTAGTACACGGCTGTGTAATCAGACATATTTTTAAAAAAGTCCTGTTATTTGGCACCTTTACTGTGCGTTCTGCGTGCCTGCAAAACTCTTTTATATACGTGCTGTTAATACCCACCGTCTGACCTGTTAGTACACGGCTGTGTAATCAGACATATTTAAAAAAAAGGCCTTTTATTTGGCACCTGTATTGTGTATTCTGCGTGCCTGCAAAACTCTTTTATATACGTGGTGTTAATACACACCGTCTGACCTGGTAGTATATGGCTGTGTACGCCAAATATTGTAACCAAAAAAAAAAAATGCGGAGGGCTAGCCGAATCGGACGTGGACGTGGACGAGGACGGGGGCGCGGAAATGCTGCTGGGGGGCCTTGTTGAAGCCAGTGGGGATACAATGGTGCTGGTGAGGGGCAGCCAGGATTCCGCTCATCCAGAATCCCTGCCTTTATGGGACAGTTAAGCAGGGGGCGGGTTACACCGCTGTTGAGGCCTGAGCAGTGTGAACAGGTGGTGCAATGGATAGCCGATAGCGTTTCCACACAGTTGTCCACCAGCCAGCCATCCACACAGTCTCACTCTGACCCTCCTTCCTCCACACCTGGCCAACAGAGTCATCCCACCTTTGACCCCTCCCAGGAGCTCTTTTCGGGTCCTTTTTCAGATGTGCCGGAAGAATCCCTGGAGCTACCAGAGGAATTTGTTTGTAGTGATGCCCAACCACTTGAGTATTCGCCATCTCCTGCTGATGTGGACCCTGAACCAGCATCTGTTATCATGAGCGATGATGATGATGAGACGCAGTTGCCATCAAGGGAGGCTGTTGGAATGTCCAGTGGGCAGGAGGAGGAGCAGAGTGAGGAAGTGGAAGAGGAGGTGGTGGATGACGAAATGACCGACCCCACTTTGCCAGGGGTGATGTCCAGCGGGGAAAGCAGTGGAGAGGTGGTGGTCTGCGCAGCACCGAAAAAGGCAGCAAAAGGCAGAGGGATGTCTAGAGGCAGAGGGATGTCCACAGGCAGAGGACAGTCCAGACAGAGAAGTGAGGCCATAGCCAGCAGGGCCGAAGCTGTTCCCGGCAGCAGGCAGTTGCGCGAAGCTCCCCCATCGAGGCCTCGTACTTCTGTGGTGTGGAGATTTTTTAATGTTTGTGCGGATGACAAACTGAGCGCGGTTTGCACACTCTGCCACTCAAAACTGAGTAGGGGCTCTGAGAAGAGCAATATGACCACCTCAGGCATGCGGCTTCACTTGGAAGTCAAGCACTGGGCTGAGTGGGAGAGAGCAAACGCAATACAACCTGCGCCAGGTCTTCCTGCCACTGCCTCTTCCCCTTTGTTGTGTGCTGCCACTGCGGTCCAGACCTCCAGCCAGGACACCTCCACATCTGCCTCTGCCTCGGCTACTTTGGGGCCTTCTCCTTCAGCCTCCCCTTCCCCCGCCTCTTCGCCTGCACCTTCACACTCCTCGTCCCATCAACTGTCCATCTCGCAGGCGTTCGACCGCAGGCGGAAGTACACCTCGAGTCACCCCCAAGCCCAAGCCTTAAACTGCCACATCTCCAAACTGCTGGCCCTGGAGATGTTGCCGTTTAGGCTTGTGGAGACGCAGGCCTTCCACGACCTGATGGCGGGTGCCGCACCTCACTATTCCGTCCCCAGCCGCCACTACTTTTCCCGGAGTGCCGTCCCCGCCCTGCACCAGCACGTGTCGCGTAACATCAGGCGGGCCCTGAGGTACGCAGTCAGCTCAAAAGTCCACTTGACCACCGACTCGTGGACAAGCGCTTGCGGCCAGGGACGATACATCTCTTTGACGGCACACTGGGTGAATGTTGTGGAAGCAGGGACGGGGTGGCAAACAGAGACGGCCTACCTACCACCTCCGCCCAAGATTGCCAGCACGGGTTCTGATAAACCCCCCTCCTCTTCCTCCTCCTCCTCCTCTGCCTTAACATCGCCCTCAGCTGCTAGCTGGAAGCGTTGCAGCACTGGCGCGGGGAGACGTCAGCAGGCGGTGCTTAAGCTCATCAGCTTGGGCGACAGGAAGCACAGCGCCCCAGAGGTGAGGGACGCCATATTGCAGCAGACGGAGATGTGGCTGTCGCCGCTGCAGCTAGGACCAGGCATGGTCGTGTGCGATAACGGCCGTAACCTGGTGGCATCTCTGGAGCTTGCCGAACTCAATCACGTACCATGCCTGGCCCACATTTTTAATCTGGTAGTCCAATAATTTCTAAAGACTTACCCCAACCTGGCAGAGCTACTGGTGAAAGTGCGGCGCTAGTGCGCTCACTTTCGGAAGTCAACTCTAGCTGCTGCTAGCTTAAAAAAACTCCAGCAACGCCTCCATTTGCCTGAACATCGGCTGTTGTGCGACCTGCCGACTCCCTGGAATTCCACCTATTTCATGTTGGCCAGGGTGTGTGAGCAGCAGAGAGCATTGATGGAGTACCAGATTATGAATCCACGCGTGCCTCCAACTCAGCTCCCTCAGTTTGCCAACCACGAGTGGCCATGGATGGCAGACATATGCGATGTACTGCGTATCTTTGAGGAGTCCACCAAGAAGGTCAGCAGCGAGGACGCTATAGTGAGCCTAACCATCCCGCTCCTATGCGTCCTTAAAGAATCGCTCATCGGAGAGGAGACGGGGGTAGGAGGAGACGCAATGGAGCTACACAGTCAGACCACACTTTTGTCTGCTTCTCGGTGGCAGTTGCAGGAGGAGGAGGAGGAGGAGGACGACGTGGAGGTGGCTGTGGAAGAGGAGGAGGATGCTGGCGGCGAGGGTAGCAGTCAGGCTGTGTGCGTCCCATTGGTTCAGTGCGGATGGGGCGGAGAGGAGGCGGAAGAGGAAGAGGAGGAAATGGCAAGTGATCCTTCTGGTGGGGGCAGTGACGTCATGCCTATTCAGAGTCTGGCACACATGGCTGACTTCATGCTGGGCTGCTTTTCCCGGGACACACGTGTTGTCCGGATAGTGGAGAACAAACTGTACTGGGTCTTCGCACTCCTGGACCCCCGGTATAAAGATAACGTCTCCTCTTTTATTCCGGTAGAGGAGAGGACGAATCGATTGCTGGAATACCAGAGGGAACTCGTGCAGAACATGATGGAGATTTTCCCACCCACCATCGCTGGCGGCAGAGTGGAGAGGGTCTCCCAGAGTCCCACAACATCGATCAGGCCCACAGCCACCAGGGGAACACTCTCCAAGGTGTGGGACACGTTCATGGCACCCCCTCGTGCAACTTCCATCACTGCGGGGCCCACTATTAGCAGGAGGGACAAGTATCGGCGGATGTTGCGGAGTACCTGGCAGACCGTACCCCTGTCCTCCCTGATCCCTCGGCGTCCTACACTTACTGGGTCTCCAAGTTGGACACGTGGCTGGAACTGTCCCTGTACGCCTTGGAGGTGCTTGCCTGCCCTGCCGCCAGCGTGCTATCAGAAAGGGTTGTTCAGCGCAGCCGGGGGCATTATAACCGATAAGCGCAGCCGCCTGTCAACCGACAGTGCCGACTGGCTGACGCTAATCAAAATGAACAGCAAGTGGATTGACCCGGACTTTGCTTCTCCAACAGTGGAAAGCAGCCAAAAGTGAAGTGCCATCTGTATGAAGTGCCATTTCCTCATCCACCTCCTCCTTAACCGCCGTAGAATTGCTCCGTAAAAAAAAAAAAATATATATTTATGGCTCACCTCTTGGGCCTACAAGCAATTTTATCATGGCTCACCTTTGGGCCTACAAGCAATTTTTATCATGGCTCTCCTCTTGGGGCCTACAAGCAATTTTTATCATGGCTCACCTCTTGGGCCTACAAGCAATTTTTATCATGGCTCACCTCTTGGGCCTACAAGCAATTTTTATCATGGCTCACCTCTTGGGCCTACAAGCAATTTTTATCATGGCTCACCTCTTGGGGCCTACAAGCAATTTTTATCATGGCTCACCTCTTGGTCCTACAAACAATTTTTAACAGGTCTCACCTCTTGGGCCTACAAACAATTTTTATTATGGCTCACCTCTTGGGCCTTAATACAACTTTTAAGAGGTCTCACCTCTTGGGCCTCCACATAATTTTTTCGAGGGCTCACCTCAAGGGCCTCCATATAATTTTTTCAAGGTCTCACCTCAAGCTAACTTTGCGCACTCATTAAAATATCTTCACAACAAGGACCTAAGAGCCCTCGATGGGAGAGCTTTGTGTGGGGGCCTGTTATAGGGAAGAGATGCGGCCCTGCGGGCTCTAGCCTGCCTTCTCCATGAGCCTCTGGCCAGCCCACGGTCTCTTCCTGCCTTTTGCGGTCCTACGCATCCCTCAACATCCCCACTGCTTTACCTGCTAGACATGACACTGGGCCAGGTCATTCGTCATACTCAACCACCTCCTCTTACACTGCCTCACTTTGCTCCAACAGCCTCCCTTGCTGGCAACTGTGTCTCATCATCGTCCCTAATCATTTTACACTTTAGTGCCCGTTCCACACCACCATCAGCTAGAGATGGAGCTTGCTCCAGTGTTTGGGCATCAGAACAAACAAAATCCTCAGATAGCTCCTGCGATTCTTGCATGGGTGGGAACACTGGGTTGATAACATTGGGCAGGGTGGGAGGAAGGAGGGTCAGAGTGAGGTCCCTGCAGTTTCTGCAGGCTATCGACGAGACTGGAGTTTGTGGACTTGACTGGGTGGTGGACAGATTTAACAAATCTAGAAGGAGAAGGAGGGGTTTGCAGAGCTGTCTGTAAGGGTTGCGGAAATCCAGACAGAACCAAGGCCCAAAACTTGGGTGGGGGTAGCAGGTTTGCCCGTCCCCGCCTCCACAACATTCACCCAGTGTGCCGTCAGGGAGATGTAGCATCCCCGGCCTCAAACCAAAGTGTTGGTGGTCAAATGGCCTTTTGCAGTAACCGTGTTACTCGGGCGTGGATGATGTTTTGGGACATGTGCCTGGGCAAGGCAGGGATGGCACAGAGGGAAAAATAGTGATGGCTTGATTGCTTTCCCCCTTGCCTATGCCATCTGTGGTTGTCATAGGCAATGTGATTTTAAGGGGTGCAGAATTTTATCTTCTTTTTTGTCTAGTTTGGCTTGGGGTCCATGGCAATGTAGAGGAAAGAAGGTTTCCTTGTATGGTCTCACTTTACAGAGAGGTTATATTGTCTTTGGAGTGTATTGTTGAGAGGCTGTGATAGTGGCGTAATAGTGCGACTTGGGCGCGTTATATGCACCCAGACATGCTTCCCCTGCTGTCCCAGTTGCATTCCAGCAGTGTTGGCATCCTTTTCTGAGGTTCCAGGGTGGACTTGGTGACCTCCAAGTGGTCGAATTGAGATTTCCAAGTGGCGAGCATTTTTTTCCCATAGACTTTAATGGGATTCAATATTCGGTCGAATAGTCGAATATCGCGGTCTATTCTAATCGAATTTCGAACTTTCGAATATTTCACTACTCGCTCATCTCTACTGATAATACAACATCTGTTTAGTTGCCCTCCGCGTCAGAAGCCTGCAAAGTTGTAGTCTGAGATCTGTAAGATCTCCCTGGTAGACCTTACTAGTAGATTGTTTATTAAGTCTTTGTAATGTGGCAATCTGAGCAAGCAGTGAATCTATAGCCTTTTGTTGCTCCTTTTTAACTTTGGTACCTAGCAATATGAAGATACCCCTAATATAGTCCTTATGTGCCTCCCAGATGATAGGGTACTCACTGTGTGTTGTAAGGTTAAGTTCAAAGTAAGATGCCAGCTGGGTTAATCTGCTCACAATGTTGTCTATTATTCAAAATCGATTCGTTCAATATCCAGTTCCAATCGTGTTTCGGCAGGGAGGCCAGGGTGAGCGTCGCTGTACAAGGAGCATGATCTGACATGGTAACATGGTACTATGCATATAGTCCTCACTAGACCCACAATAGTAAAATTCACTGTATCACTAGAGAGGGGGAGTGGGAGTTAAAAGAGGAAGAAGTGATGGGGATATAGACAGACTATGAAAGAGAAAGGACCACAAGCAAAGGGAGATATGGGCAAGGTAGAGGGGATGGGAAAGGGTAGGGGGAACAAAAAAAGATGAGATCAAATAATACACCAAACAGACACATGAGATAATATACAAACTTTAACACCGGTTTGGATTTCTCTCTGACCCAGTCGGGGTTCAAGTAAGCTAATGGCCCAATACCCCTATGTAACTTTAACTACCAATAGGGTACTACCAGAACTAAAAACCTGATAATAACAGAACGTAAAGATAGATAGCAGGTGGAGGAGCCTCCTACTCAGGTCAAGTTCTAATTCACGCTGGGGAGGAGGCAGGGGTATGAACAAATTGATCCATAGCCTAACCCAGTGGCGTAGCTACAACTGACTGGCCCCACAGCAAATTTTTGTACGGGGCCCCCCCCCCCATGACCTATTCCACCCCCCCCCATGACCTATTCCAATGTACAGTCCCATGTAAATTACGGTACATCACCCTCTAAATACAGCCTCCCTCGGGTTGAGGTAAAAAGTGAATTGCTATATGCGTTCTGTTACCATGGACCATAACGCAATTCTATGAAGGAATGCATAACGGAATGCCTTTGGAGACAATTCTGTTATTTATTCTGTCATAAAAGAAGCCCTATAGCCTGCATAACGGGATCCGTCCGGTCTCCATTATGCTGGAGCCCTCTCCTGCTCTGTCCCCCGGAATACACCACATGCCCCCCCCCTCACAGATTTACACCCCATTAAAGGCCCCCTCAGATCTGCCCATGTCCCCAGAATACACCACATGCCCCCCCTCACAGTTTCCCCCCCCCTCAAATCCCCCATGGCCCCCAGAATACACATAAGCCCCCCTCACAGATTTACACCCATAAAGCCCCCCAGAATACACCCATATCTGTACTATAAACCCCTGTAATTGCCCAAACTCCACTCCACTTGAACCCCATTGCCCCTGAGTACTCTACCTGCCCCCTCATATACAGTATGAGTTCCATTTGCTGCCCCCTACCTGATCCCCATTGAAGCTCTGTGTCCCAGGAAGGCAGCCCCTCCTTCCTTCAACAAGCTCCTGCAGTCGGATTGTCATGTGACCATGAAGAAGCATGTGACCAGTGATGTCACAGACCTCCTTCAAGCAACTCCATTCTAGCCACTACGGAGGACAAACAAAGTCCTCCACAGTCCCCCCCCCCCCCCCCCATGAGGTTAGTACAAAGTGGGGAAGGAGGCAGAGGCAGGTGTATGTGTTGAGGCTCCCTTGCTCCAGTCTGATGCTGCAGCTCAGCTACTGCTCCCGGCCCCTTCTGCCCTCGGGCCCGAAGCAGTGGCTTTCCCTGCTTCCCCTATGCTAACGCCCCTGGCCTAACCACGTATCCCAAGCGTAATCACCAAAGTAATGTATGAAAACGATAACGTAAACAAAACCCAACTATGCTAGTGTCCCACAGGGCCTTAACTCAGCAAGTCTGAATAATCAAATGGAACTTGAATGGTTAAGGAGGTTGTTTTTCAGCATGTGAGCCAATTGGGCATTCACCCCCCCCCCCACACACACACACACACACACACTTCCTCTCAGTGTCTTTTCGCCACTAAATTTAACAATAAAATGGCACTGGGCACCATTTTTTTATGACTTGTCTGAAGCCAACTACTAAAACTTTAGGTTTGTTTGGCAGACACATGCTTGTGAAGTTTGTAACAAATCTGATTGATGCAGAATCAATTTGCTTAGAAAGTATAGCTTGTAATTGGATTGAAAACTGGCTGATGGACCGTGTTCAGAGAGTTGTGGTAAATAATTCCTGTATATGAATAGTCCCGGGTTATAAATTGGTGTACCCCAAGGTTCAGTGCTGGGTCCCATATTATTTATTTATTTATAAATGATATCAAGGATGGGATTAATAGCGCTGTTTCCATATGTCCATAAATTATAAGCTGACTTGTTTGGGTATCCATTTGGCAAATGAGGGTCAGTGTCGATAAACGTAAACTTCTGCATCTGGGTAGTAATAATCTACATACATCACATGTCCTAGGGTGAGAGAATCACTTGTAGAGAAGGATTTGGATGCACTTTTAACGGCATACAATGTCAATCAGCTGCTTCTAAGGGTAGCAGGATATTGTCATCTATTAAACGAGGCATGGATTCACAGGGCAGGGATGTAAATCCAGATCAATTGGACCATAACACTTGTTCCACCACCAAATCGATGTAACACTGAGTTAGTGTCTATACCTGACATGGCTACTGTACATTGTGCCTCTTTACAGGTAGGATTGGTGTGATGTTCCCTTGTGATAGCATTTTCCACGTGGTCTCCAGACCAATCTCTGGCTATAATTGCTTTGGAAACAAAAGTGGGACACTTACATTACAGAATGGATCCATAGGCATCATTCTTCAAATCAGATGATCCGTCCGTGCAGAGGATTACTTCTGTGCACCTGTTGCTGTCATTCCAGTTCATCATTGTCCTCCCAACTGCTGGGACAAGCAATATTGAACAGGGCTGGTATCTCAGCCAAAGCACACAGCGATCTGCCGCAGTGATAAACTAATGTCTCTCAGTTCAAGGATTCTGTCCCTCTCAGTTTGAGACAAGTGGAGATAACTGGCACATACAATGAACAGGAGGCATCACATAATCATCCCACATGATTTTTGAGGATTCAAGTGGCTAAAAAACTTTGCTTTTCAATCTGGCTTTTATGACCCTCTCACAGATGACAGATTGGAGCTATGTGCTTAAAATTTTTGAAAATTTGAAGATCTTAGTGACACTTTCCACTTCTATGATTTGCAGAACTTTATGGTTTGTCCTTCTTGTGGTTTCAATTCCAGAGTTGAGGAGTACAGATCCATAGAAAATTGCATTCAGACAAATAAGGGGTTTTCGACGATTGTAACAAAATTGACTAAAGTAGGGAAATGCCATAGAACCATTAATGACCAGTTAAATCTCCCTCCGATTCCCTGTTGGTCTCTGTGTACATTCCTGCATTGTTCATATTCCCATCCACCACTGCAAGCAATCCCTGGTCCCAACTGTGTTCAACATGAATCCACTGAGGCCAGTGATTGGCTGCAATAGTCAAGTGGGTAGATGGGCGCATCATTGCTGCAACAAATAATTAGGACTGTGTGTGTATGAGGGGTAATTTATCAAGTTCTTTTGTTATTTTATTATTTTATGTTATCTATGCCAATTTAAATGCCTTTCATCATCATTATGTAGGAGATTTATTTCACCCTTTAAGTAGATCATATCTGTATAGAGGCTTTAACACAATACAGAGAATATCCTAAGGAAGCCTTCACATGTGGCAGATTTTGCTGCAGAAAATTTCTGCGACTGAAAATAAGTTCCATTTATCTGAATGAGGCTGGCAGAAATCCATGTTCTTCCCACCAAAACAATCCATTTAGATAAATAGAACCGATTTTCAGTCCCAGAAAAAAAATCTGCTATGTGTAAAAGTACCCTAAAGGTGTCAATTAGAGATGAGCGAGCACTAAAATGCTCGGGTGCTCGTTATTCAAGTCGAACTTTTCCCGATGCTCGGGTGCTCGTTTCGAATAACAAACCCCATTGAAGTGAATGGGAGACTCGAGCATTTTTTGCAGGGGACCAAGGCTCTGCTTAGGGAAGGCTGGGTGAAAACCTGGAAACCTCAGAAAATGATGGAAACACCACGGAAATGGACAGGAAACAGCAGGGGCAGCATGCATGGATGCCTCTGAGGCTGCCTAATACCACCATTACCCCACATTTTCAGGCAACAGCCTTGTGGTGACCCTCAAGGCAATTGTGGTCACCCAGACCATAAAAATTTATTGTGGCCCTGTATGGCTACGACTACAGAGTGACCAAGTTACAGTGCAGGAGCAGGCGAAGCACATAAAAATTTATCGTGGCCCTGTATGGCTGTGACTAGAGTGACCGAGTTACAGTGCGGGAGCAGGTGAAGCACATAAAAATTTATCAAGGCCCTGTATGGCTGTGACAACAGAGTGACCGAAAAACACTGCGGTAGCAGGCGAAGCACATAAAAATTTATTGTGGCCCTGTATGGCTGTGACTAGAGTGACCGAGTTACAGTGCGGGAGCAGGCGAAGCACATAAAAATTTATCAAGGCCCTGTATGGCTGTGACAACAGAGTGACCGAAAAACACTGCGGTAGCAGGCGAAGCACATGAAAATTTAGCGTGGCCCTGTTTGGCTGTGACTACAGAGTGACCGAGTTACAGTGCAGAATCAGGCGAAGCACATAAAAATTTAACATAGCCCTGTATGGTTATGACTAAAGAGTGACTGAGTTACAGTGCAGACCGCTGATAGGAGGAAGCGCTGTACTCGACTCTCTCCCCCTCCTTCCATTATTGGAACCCATTCACCCTTAAAGAAGAGACGACACCAGGTATGCTTTACCCCTCTTTATTGGGTGGTGATCAGGCCAGAGCAGTTCAAACAATTAAACGGTAACTCTATTCTCCACCATCTTCACCGATTAACCAATAGAGGAGCGATATGCCAACCGCCGTCATACACGGCGGGCACCTCCGCCATCCGCCAAACTTCAAAATAATTCCATTAACGCCTGCTGTGACTTGCCAGTACCTTCCGAATACTCTGAAACAGAGAGAAGTATCAGACACAAAACAAAGAAATCCAACTCCATCAACACAACTCCTAACCGGGGGCGGGACAACCCGCTTCCTTTTCCAAGGGGAAGCACTGGGGGGGTTGCTGCCTCCTATATAGCCCCTATGAGTAGCCACCAACTGTCGGGAAGAAAGGGGGGGTGGGAATCAAAAGCATTAACCCATAGCCTGATTAAAACCGGCCAGGGCAGTTAACCCCTACTGGCCCAACCACAGCTCCCGCCTAACTAAACAGGGGGGAAGGAGAAAAGGAGGGCAAAACTGAGCCCCATGCAAACAAGGGAAGGGGGCATCAGCAGTCCCTGTGCCCTCTCTCTATACAATCGGGTGCCCATCCAGGAGCAGGCGAAGCACATAAAAATTTAGCGTGACCCTGTATGGCTGTGACTACAGAGTGACCGAGTTACACTGCAGGAGCAGGCGAAGCACATTAAAATTTAGCGTGGCCCTGTAAGGCTGTGACAACAGAGTGACCGAGTTAGACTGAGGTAGCAGGTGAACCACCCAAAAATTTAGCCTGACACAGCATGGCGGTGACACCACCAATGCCTTTGTCTGACTGAGATTGCAGTCAAATGGCTGTAAATGAGCCTCCCAAACATTTTTTTTGGAGTGTCTGAAGTCGACCCTCCGAAAAAAAAAAATTTGTGTCTGTGGTTGACGCTCCTGAAAAATGGTTTTAGAGTGTCTGTAGTTGACGCTTCCTGAAAAATGGTTTTAGAGTGTCTGTAGTTGACGCTCC
>ONZH01026377.1:0-26784 GCA_900303285.1 Rhinella marina | reverse complement strand
GTGGACTTCCTCCTCCTCGTCACTAAAAAGTGGTAGAGACTCCAAGGGCAGATCAAGGTTTGCAAAGAGTTCCCTGGCAGAAGGTGCCCCAAAGGAGAGTGGCATTCTAATAATGGGATGGGGCAGAGGACTCTCGCTGACCATCCCATGTAAGGGTGGTGTCGGATGATCCAGCTGATGCTTGACTCCTCGTTTGGGAGCTTTGGGCGGTGGAACTGGAGGATTGGGTAAGCCAAGCTATAACCGCTAGCTGTGTGGTTCTTACTTGACCATCCCTAGATTCAAGCCTGAAATGTGTCAAAAGGTTGAAAAGTTCCAGGGGGCCGAATACATTCGCAAGGCACTGTAAATATGTGAGAAAAAAAAAGTAGTCTTTAAATGGCGGCTATTTTACCGCAAAACGCTACATTTTTCAAAAACACATGTCTATCATGGAGAAACAAAACATGGAGCCGATATCATGCTAAAAAAATCTGAGAATCTTTATTGAATACATATACAAGATAAAAAGTACCGTAGTAGGGAAAAAGGTTGACAGTGCAAAAAAGAAACACCATCCCTGGTCTATATTAATAAATCAGTATATAACAAATGAAGTATCAAAAAGTGACAGACAAAAAATAATGACAGACAAAAAATGGTGGGCTGCCTAATAACGTAGAGGTGCCATAAGGTATCACATCACAAACAATGTCGCAAAGAAGTTACACCCATATAATAACATACCGCATGGCACCTCCATAGATTCAGGTTGCAGCCATTACAATTCAATAGGACATACACATTTCACGTATATCCAAGTAATTAAGGTAAAAGCAGCTCACCACAAATGAAAAGAAGTCACAAACAAGACCAGGGTTGGTGTTACCCCGACGCGCGTTTCGGCGTGTCCTTCGTCCGGGGGTAACGCTAGCACTGTGGGAAAGCTTTAAAAAGAGTACCAAGGCCAATCAGATCCACCCCAAGTTGCTAATTGGTATACCACTCAGCTGTTACCTGTACAGAATGACAAGGTGCATCATGCGCGCTTCCCCCCGCATACTTCCTCCAGGAGTCACATCACATCCTGAGTGCGGTCACGTGATAAATCACGTGACCCGCCTCTGTGATGTCATGACGCCTGGGCGGGGGTATCGCGTCCACAGTGTCATTTTATTATGAATGTTGGCGCCATCTTGCGACCAAAAAACATATTTACATATACAATAGGGCAACCATCTAGTTACCTATACACAGGCTAATATCAACATATATTCAATACAGCATTATTAAACATAAATAGTGACACTCGACAATATATAAATACATACAATATTTGTACAGAGAATTCATAAAATGTACATAAAAAAAGTACATAGGTGATACATGGACATATATATCTATTAATTTAAAAAAAAAAAAAAAAAAGTGAATTCATGTGTTAATCATTAAGAATACCTCCTAGGAATTTATATCTCCATCTAGCGGGTTAAATACCTATAAAATACCTATTGAGTGAGATGAACGTGCAACAGTGTGTGAAAAACTAAAAAACACTGGATCAAATGTGATGCAAGCTTATAAGGCCTTGTTCACACACCAGTCATCCGATCAGTCATCTCCACCAGTCACCGCCAGCCAAGACCAGGTGCGGGTCAAAAACACCAGACAGGTGCAGATCTCTCCATCACACCCGATCTCCGTGTAATGTCCCCACTCCCGGTCGACAACGACCGACGGAAACCACCGACCAAACAAACGATGTGCGAACAAGGCCCAAAAAGTAAAAAAAAAAAAAAAAAAAAAAGTAAAAGTAAGAGAACATGTGTGAATGTGATAGGTAGTGCGATGTGCAAAACGTGCATAAAAATATTGAGTATAATAAATACATCTACCAAATGTAGGTGAGCCTGAAGTGCCAGAAAAAAAAAAAAAAAGGATTCTCTTATTTCTTTCTTTTCTCCTTCCCTTTCTCCACCCTCTTCCCTTTTTTTTTTTCCCTTCCTTTCCCTTCTCTCTTTCTTCCTTTCCTTTCCCTTCCTTCCTCTCTTTTCTTTTCTTTATTCCCTTTTTTCCCCTTCTTTCCTTCTCTTTTTTCTTTTTCCTCTCCTTTCCCCCTTCTTCGTGTATAGATGTATACAGCATCATCATCCATTTATATGTATTGGAGGGACACACATCTATATTTGTACCTCTTGGGCACTAGAATGCTGTATATAAAAAATAGTGTACCCAAACTTATAATCTACCTAAAAATATATTTACAAAGGACAACTAATAAGCCCTTATAACAATTGAGTATACAATTCAAAAGTGAAAACAGAGGTAAAAAGACGTGTATGCATAAAGTATCCATATTGTACTCCTATTGTATGATCACATAATAACTTGATCCAACTACTGTGTCCACAGGAGGTTATTTCACTTGCTGTGCGGTATACACTGAGAATCAAAGGATGGCCATGACATAAATCTAAAAAAACAAAAATATATTAATTAAAAATGTATGTATATACATAATCATTAAAACCTTCCACAGTCGTGGAGCATCTGATCACAAAAAGGAAGCAAACCCAACACTCTCATTAAGGCCATTGGGACGTAAGGTCCCAAGGGTCCAAATCCATCTGCTCTCCTTCTGGGCTAATCTTTTAGAGAAATTCCCTGCTCTTAAATCACATTTCAGACAGTCGATTCCCCTTACCTTCAGAAATCTTGGATTACATCCATGGAATTTCCTGAAGTGCTTGGGAATCGGTTTGAGATCCGCATCCTTTTCCGCATCTTTTGCCGCAATGATGTCCCTTACATGTTCCCGTATCCGAACTTTTAGTTCGCGTGTCGTCAGTCCCACATAGATTTTAGGGCATGTACAGGTCGCATAATATACCACCATAGTTGTAGAACATGTGATATATTGCTTAATCTGGAAAGTCCTCTCTCCTCTAGAATCCGAAAAGTTGAAAGCTCTCTCCATGTTAGGACATGCAACGCATTTCCCGCAGGGGAAGAAACCTTGATTTGTTCTCCTGCCACCGAATAAAGATGTCAATTGTCCCTGTGGTTCAAGGTAGCTATGCACCAGCTTGTTACGTAAGGTTTCAGCCCGTCGCGCTGTCATTGAGGGATGTGGGGTTAGGTAACTGGCCAGAACCCTATCAGTTAGTAGGATTGGCCAATGTTGTTTAATCACCTTACTCATCTGTTCCCATCTCGAATGGTAGGTTGTGATAAATCGTACTTTATCCACTGTTCTTGCATGTTGTTTTGGAGATAATAGATCTTTTCTTCTACAACTTTTCGCACGCAAGTATGCCCTTTTGATTGATCTATGGCTGTAACCTCTTTTTAAAAACCGGTCACGTAAATCAGCGGCTTGTCTTTCAAACAACGCGTCCTCTGAGCAAATTCTTCGAATCCGTAAGAACTGCCCTATGGGTATTGCTTCAATCGTTTTCCTTGGATGGGAAGAAGATGCATGTAAATATGCATTTACCGAAGTTTCTTTCCGGTATACATCTGTCCGGATGTGGCCTGTTGAGTCACGAAAAAGCGTCACATCCAAGAAATCAACCTTGTATTTATCAAAAGTGTATGTTAACTTGATGTTCCGTGTATTACAATTAAGAGCTGCAAAAAAGGCATGCAAAGTATTTTCATCACCCTGCCAGATCATAAAAACGTCATCTATGTACCGCGCCCAAAAAATGGCGCGGTCCATGATGACATCCCGATCCGACAGGAACAGGTCCCTCTCCCAAAGCAGGGACCAATTAGCATACGAGGGCGCACAGGACATTTTTCACTAGACTGTAGTATATATAAATGAGAAAAAACGTAGTCCTTAAATGGCGGCTATTTTACCGCAAACCACTACATTTTTCACTGGACTGTAGTATATATAACTGAGAAAAAACGTAGTCTTTAAATGGTGGCTATTTTACCGCAAAACACTCAATTTTTCACTGGACTGTAGTATGTATAAATAAGAAAAAACATAGACTTTAAATGGCGGCTATTTTACCTCAAACCACTACATTTTTCACTGGAATGTAGTACATATAACAGAGAAAAAACGTAGCCTTCAAATGGCGACTATTGTACCGCAAACCACTCCATTTTTCACTGGACTGTAGTACATATAAATGAGAAAAAACGTAGTCTTTAAATGGCGGCTATTTTACCGCAAACCACTACATTTTTCACTGGACTGTAGTACATATAATTGAGAAAAAACGTATTTTATAGACTGACGCTGCTGTATAGCACACTACAGAATTGTTCACTGGACTGTAGTATATATGAATGAGAAAAAAATGTCGTCTTTAAATGGTGGCTATTTTACCGTAAACCACTACAGTTTTCACTGGACTGTAGTATATATAAATGAGTAAAAATGTAGTCTTTAAATGGCGGCTATTTTACCGCAAACCACTACATTTTTCACAGGACTGTAGTATAAATAAATCAACAAAAGTCTACATTGTAGACAGAAAAATGAGTAAACCCGCACAAAAATATATCACAAAAAGGTCTTTATTAAGGTAACAAATATATATTAAAATCTATGCATAAAAATAGAGAGTACAGAGCAGTGATGAAAATAGCGCCATCCCTAAGTCACTGAACAAAATAATGAATAACAAATAAATAACAGTATAGAGTCCTGATGTATACCCTAAAAAGTGACATACCATATGTATAGCGGTCTTTATAAATGTGAAAAAGCCACATCAGCTATACATTCACCATAACATAGAATGACAACAAATGAAGTCATTACATAATAACAAAGACCAAATGGCTCATACCTATGTTCATGTAATACGGGACTCAGGGATGGCGCCACCCCGACGCGCGTTTCGGCGTGCCTTCGTCCAGGGGGTGACCAGTACAGGAAGGCTTCTCCCTCGGTTGGCGTTTGTGTGTCAGTCACAGGACATGAGCATTACTTGAGGGTATGCCAATCTATTACTGAGCTGTTTATCTCTTGGTGGTGTGATAACATAAATGAAACCACAGGGGTCTAACTATATACAGTTCAGTAATATTTTTGGGGGTGATCATTAGTATTACCACCATTACTTTTCATGGGCAGTGATAATGGATATACTGTATATCAGGGTACATATCCATACACCGTGATAATTCCCTTATCTAGTTTTGGAAGGAGTAAACAGACTCCACTCCTATGCCCATTTATACTGCCTTATCTCATTCTCATTCACCTGAATACACTACATAAATGAGATAGATATAGGGATTTTTTAATGAGATTAGTAATAAAATTATTTGTTATTTTCTTTTAAATCGTTACTTTTGGCAGTAAGTCTTGTAATGGTGGGATTAGGCAGCCTCAGAGGCATCCATGCATGCTGCCCCTGCTGTTTCCTGTCCATTTCCGTGGTGTTTCCATCATTTTCTGAGGTTTCCAGGTTTTCACCCAGCCTTCCCTAGCAGAGCCTTGGTCCCCCGCAAAAATGCTTGAGTCTCCCATTGACTTCAATGGGGTTCGTTATTCGAAACGAGCACCCGAGCATCGGGAAAAGTTTGACTCGAATAACGAGCACCCGAGCATTTTAGTGCTCGCTCATCTCTAATAGCAATCTTTGATAAATGAACATTTTCAATGATAACATTTTGCTAAACAGTCCCAATAACAAAAACAACCTAAAAATGAGATGCTCATTAAAAGGGTTGTCCCATCTGGGACCTTTATGAAATAATGATAGGATATGCCATAAATGTTCAATATGTGAAGGTTCCACCTCTGAGACTTACTCCTTTCTAATAAATGGGGCTGCCAAATGAAGAGCAAGGTCCTAAATCCTTTCCTGCTGCCTGAAAAGAAGCACTAGAGGTTTGCATTCTTCCTAAAATCCTGAGTTCTTGACAAATAAATTCTAAGACATCTAGCAATGACTGTGTAATCTTTTCCCCTCCTCCAAAGAGGGGCGAACAAAACCAGAAGGGAAATTAATGATTAAGCTTGGTAAAGGATGCAACTTTAGGGGAAAAAAACTGGTAGGACTCTTAGCAATACCTGGCAGGAAGGAGATGTGTACGGAGGAAGAGAAAAGACCTTGCAGTTTACCTACCCTCTTAGCTGAGGTAATGGGCAAAAGGGTATGTAAGTTTTTATAGACATAAACTTTAAATGAACCTTCTCCTGTGGATCAAATGGAGCCAAGCATAAGCCTTATAAGTCTTTTGATTAATCCCACTGGGGAATTGGCTTGAGACTACCAGTCTCATTTTGACTGTGCCCCGGAGGGACCTCTTGGTAAGAGGATCACAGGAGAAATATGTAAAAAGGGTAGCCAATAAGGTAGATATGTGGACTTTTAGTGTCAATGCACCATGGCTTTTGTCAAACTCCTCATGTAAAAAATTAAGCATTTTCAGTGGATTAACACATTCTGTTCTGTACACCAAGTGCAAAAATTTTTTATTTATACTAATATAGCTTTTCTTTGTAGACTTGGCCCTGGATTGAGATATGATCTACAAAAAAGAATCAGATAGCCCTTTAGATTGTAATTGTTCTGATCTAGGCAGACATGTTCTCCCTGAGATATCGGGTTCTGCAGTGGGGAAGTCTTCAAAATTGCACTTGACTCTGCTTGAGCTAGGTAAAGTAAGACTTCTTCAGTCAATCTATCTATGGAATTTTTTCTCAGAGTGATCTATTGGAAGTTCTCTGGATTTTAAGATCACTCCCCTGGATTCGACTGTCCTTAGCTCAGTTGATCTATTACCACATTGAGAGTACCTCGGATGTATACAGCTGATAGATGAGTTACAAAGGACAGAAAAAAACAATGGATACTACAATCCTTAGGGATTTATAGAGGAAGGGTTGAAGTTAATTAGAATATGTTTTCACTTAATTTAAAATTCCCTCTGTCCTACCAATGCACAAGGACAGAAATATCCTTTTTAGAAGAAAAAATGTGTAATTGCTCATGGATTGGAGCAGATTGTATGCTATTGGGGTGTTCACAATAAGCCTATGAAAAAAAAATAGTTGCCAGCAGCCGTATTAAATATGCAACTGGGTTACCAGTCTCTCACTCCCTCATTCTCTCTATAAGCTTTCCCTGATCAAATGTTCAAAAATATATTCAATTATATCTCTCTTTTCTCTCCTGATACACATTAATGACTTTTCTATGTAATAACTTTTTGTCAGATACTGCCAAAACCACCCTTCTAGGTCACAAACTGAAGACATAATGGGGATTCTTCTGTGTCAGCATAAGGACCTGCCTGAATACTGCCCACTGATTGGTTGATCAGGCTGTCTTTTAGCCTCTGAACCAATCAAGCAAGCACTCTCCTCACTTCTTCCAAGTGTCATGTGATCCAAAGTCTTCGTTCTCTTCTTCCTTAGTCTTTTTACTTGCCATTATTTACAGTAAAATGACGCTGGGCGCTGTCTTACAAAAATCACAAAAACTTCAGAATTGTTTGGTCAACCAATTTTTGTCAAACATATAACAAATCTGATTAGTTTTAAATCTATTCACTTGCTTGCAATGTGCATGTACAAATTTACATTTATTGAAATGTAATGGAAAGGAGAGTGAATTTTGCTTAAACTTTAATTTTCCTCTACTTAATGTGCAAAAAGTTGAATTACAACAGTCAAACTAGGAGCAGGTTTTAAACTCAAAACCATGTACGTTTGTCAGAAAGATGGATTTTTGCAGAATTATTAGTTTTAGAAGTTAAACTCTTTCTTTTGAGACTTTTTGATGACCTACTAGAACTGTGCAATTGAGTCAAGAAATGTTAGCTGTAAGAGCAATGTAGAATGCATCTAGGGACACACGGCGAGAAAAGAGCCAACTATAGAGCTTTGAAATTGAAAACAAGAAGGACTCTAGGTTATGTAGTGAATGATAATGAGTCATAGGATAAATCTAAATAGTGGATGATTAGAAGAGAATTCTAGGTGTTGGTAGACTCTTCTAACAGTGATACTGGAAATGAAATGCTAAGAACAAAAGTAAAGCATGAAAGGTACTTTGCAGGGTATAGCACTTGTCCCTGAAAGTCAAAAGGGGAACAGGCTTAAGATTTTTATTTTTGACTTTCAAGAGAGGATGGCAGATATGCTCAGCAGAGTTTTTAGAGAAAAAAGTGAGTAAGGAATATAATTTATCTATTGTGGCTGACTTTTAATGATGACAGAAAAAATTCTGTCATTATTACTTTGATCAATGGAATATTTATATGAAAATGTGATAGTTTGGTTACACTAAAGTTCATGAGAAACCATTACCTTTTTTTAACATTATATTCTAATTGATAAATAGACATAATAAAGGTGAGCCATAAACATTACAAATGTGGGAACCTGACATTTAGAATGACAATTACACAATATGATGTGTATATATATTATGTGTATATATGTATATACATAAATCCCCAAGCGATACATTATACCAGTAAAATAAACCATCTCCTTTAGTAAAGTAATAAAAAAAATAAGAGAGATATGAGTGGAGAAGTATACAGACCAAATAAAAGATGTTAAATACAAACCAGATAACCTGTAGTATGCCCATCTGTCATTACTGTGCCCTTCATTATAAATTAAAGCCTTGACTTAAGGCTAAGATCTTTCTGTATCATATACCTGGATACATAAAGGTGAATATGTCATATGCACTGCTACATTGGGGCTCTGTAAGCAAGGGGTCCCACCACTATGATTTCTGACATTTCAGAAAGATTCATTAGAAAACCAAATGATAGGAACTGTATAATGATCAGCCTAATTTTTATTTAGATGTGCCTTAGATGCTCTAATCAGTGCTAGTAAAGTGATCTTATTGTCATTCTTTTGAAATACACTGCAATATAGGCAAATAGAAAAAAGTTTAAAAAAAGGTCTGAAAAAACAAAGCTAAAAAAATCACCCTTTTTCATTTACAAATGATTTTTTAAAACATAAGTTTTTTTTAAAGGGAACCTGTCATCTCCGAAACACCCCCTGAACTAGAGTAAGAGATGTATAGTGTAAGTGATGCTGAATCCGAATATGTAAGTTTTATCTTCATACTCACTTCCATTCTGACGCTGTGCCCTGACAAAGCTGCAGTAAAATGCACTCACTGGACTCTTCTTTGAGTCCTCTCCATTATGTGAGTGAGCACCGGAGTCCACTGAGTGCATTTTACTGCTGGTTTGTGGGAGCACAGCGTCAGAATGGAAGTGAGTATGAAGATAAAAATTATATCACCGGACTTGACATCACTTACACTATACAACGCTTACTCTAGTTCAGGGGGTGTTTCGGAGGTGACAGGTTCCCTTTAAAGAAATTTATAACTCTGAATACAAAGAGTTTAAAAATGAAATAGATCGCAAAAATGTTAACAAGGTTAACTTATATCATATAAAATACATAAGGATATCAGTATGTATATTCTGATATGACATTGTAGGGTTCATGTTAGGCAATATAAAATATAGTAAAGAAAATAAAACAAATCTAGTGTGTTAAGGCATTAGAACAGTGAGTTAGATAAGTGATAGGTACTAAATAGCCACACATTAAATTTTCTGTAGAACAAATTCTTCTGGTTAAAAGCTATATCAACAATCCTAAAGACCTTAAATAATCTCAGAAATTAAAGGCACTTGTTTATCCTTCCAGTGAAGAGCCAATAGTTGTCTAGAGAAAATGCAAATATGTTATCTTATCAACATATGGAAGGAGGATGGAAATAAATCTATATCAATGGATAAAATGGCTACTAAGGGTGATGCAGGGATTGGGATTTCGCATAAGAATAAAAGAAAGTCTTAAAGACCTGCTCCCATAGCGTTAGAACATCATCACAACTCCACCATGGATAAAGGTGCCCTCTGTGTTCTCATATCTCCAACATGTAGGGGAGAAATCCGGGAAAACCCTGTGCAGTATGGAGGGAGACAAATGTCATCTATACAAGATCTTCCTAGAAGTCTTTAGATAACTAATGCAGTGACGAGTGGCTGATACCACATTAAAAGATCAGGATGTTAATCACATATGGAAGTGGAAAGATTGACATTCCACTTCTGGAGATATATCTTATAAGCCACTGATATAGTTTTGGTATTAGGAGATTCACTAAGAGGCCATTTTGTTAGTGTAGATTGAGACTGTGAGGAGGAGCCACACCAGAAAGGCAGCCAGAGATTAGGGAGGTTAACAATTGGCTCATGAACTGGTATAGGAAGGAAAGGTTTGGGTTCTTGGAGAACTGGGCCAACTTCTCTGTCGACTACAGGCTCTATCGTAGGAATGGGATACACCTCGAATGGGGAAGGCACAGCTTTTTGGGGAAAGAAGATGGCTAGAAGGTTGGAGAAATGTTTAAACTAGGGACTGGGGGGGAGAGTAATTAAATTATAGGAAGGAAAGATAGTGCAGATAGATACCTGGGGTGAGGTAAAGAATCTGGGGAAGGAGTGGAAGGAGGGACTAGAATAGATCATAAGGAAAGGTGTAGGGTAAAAAATATTCAAAAACCTCTTAATTGTATGTATACTAATGCCAGAAGCCTAACTAATAAAATTGGTGAACTGGAAGTAGTAATGTCTGTGGAGAACTATGACATAGTGGTACTTACTGGGACAAGGCTGAATGATAGCTATGACTGGGCAGTTAACATACAGTGTTATAATCTGTTTAGACAACTGGAGAGGAAAGGAATTTTTTGTAAAGTCCTCTCTAAAGCCCACAGTCCGGAAACAAATTAGTGAGGTAAATTAATAAGTGGGGTGACTGCGGGTAGAAATACATGGAGGCAAAAACATTAATAAAATACTGCTATGAGTTTATTATGAGCCACCTTATATACCAGAGTCCACAGAAAATCTACTACTAAAGGAAACAGATGAGGCAGCAAATCATAATGAGGTTGTTATTATGGGGGACTTCAACTACCTAGATTTAGACTGGGAAAATAAAAGCAGTAGCTCTCATAAATGAAACAGGTTCTTGGCAATAACCAAAGGCAACTACCGTTCCCAACTGATTCAGGACCTGACTAGAGGGAAGGCAGGTGTACAGTTTGGGGGACACCTGGGAAATAGTGACAATAACATAATAAACTTTCAATTTTCATTCAAAAGAGTTTTCTTCTAGCTCATAAACACGAAACTTCAAAAAAGCTAGATTTGACAATCTAAGAGAGGCCATTGGCCTAACTGGAACAATGTCCTCAAAAACACAAAATGTGATATCTTAAAAGCATCCTAAACTCTAATTGTGAGAAGAACATACTGTCACGCTCTGGTGTGGAGGGTATAGCCACACCAAGCGTAAGAGGGAAGGGAAAAGACCAAACAAGGGAAACGGTCACCTCCTGCAGGAAACCCTGAAACTAGGTCCTGACTGACTAGTATGAACAGGCCTTAGTGGTAGGAGAGTTCATACACAGGAACCTAATAACAAACTGACCCTATAGAACCCTGCAATTAGTGACAGGGGAAGGAGTCAACCCGTACCTCCAAAAGGAGAACGGGAGACTCCAGAAGGAAAAACCACAACATGGAAAAGTAGGAAAAACACAATAGGGAAAATGACACTTCTTAATGCAGATATTGCAGCAACTGGATCTCAGCCGAGAACCACACACAACAATGTCAGCAGAAAGTATAAACCGCAAGGGATACTGGGAGAGTAAGGGATAAATAGGGGAAAGACAATCACCACACCCGCAACAGCTGAGGGGAAGGGGTGTGGTAAACAGCAACCAAACCAAGAGGAAAACATGTCAAATTATGTCACTTTTGAAAGTCTAGCCGATCGCCTGCAACCTGATGCAGGCACGTTCGTGACACATACTTTATGGTAATAAAAGGGTGATGAATAGAGATGAGCGAGCACTAAAATGCTCGGGTGCTCGTTATTCGAGTCGAATTTTTCCCGATGCTCGGGTGCTCGTTTCGAATAATGAACCCCATTAAAGTCAATGGGAGACTCAAGCATTTTTGCAGGGGACCAAAGCTCTGCACAGTGAAGGTTGCCTGAAAACCTGGAAACCTCAGAAAATGATGGAAACACCACGGAAATGGACAGGAAACAGCAGGGGCAGCATGCATGGATGCCTCTTGCAAGTGACCAAGTTAGATGAGGTGGCAGGTGAGCCACCCAAAAATTTAGTCTGACACAGCATGGCGGTGACACCACCAAGTGACCAAGTTAGATGAGGTAGCAGGTGAGCCACCCAAAAATTTACCCTGACAAAGCATGGCGGTGACACCACCAAGTGACCAAGTTAAATGAGGTGGCAGGTGAGTCACCCAAAAATTTAGCCTGACACAGCATGGCGGTAACACCACCAAGTGACCAAGTTAGATGAGGTGGCAGGTGAGCCACCCAAACAAGTAGCCTGACACAGCATGGCGGTGACACCACCAAGTGACCAAGTTAGATGAGGTAGCAGGTGAGCCACCCAAAAATGTAGCCTGACACAGCATGGCGGTGACACCACCAAGTGACCAAGTTAGATGAGGTGGCAGGTGAGCCTCCCAAACATGTAGCCTGACAAAGCATGGCGGTAACACCACCAAATGACCAAGTTAGATGACGTAGCAGGTGAGCCACCCAAACATGTAGCCTGACACAGCATGGCGGTGACACCAACAAGTGACCAAGTTAGATGAGGTAGCAGGTGAGCCACCCAAAAATTTACCCTGACACAGCATGGCGGTGACACCACCAAGTGACCAAGTTAGATGAGGTAGCAGGTGAGCCACCCAAACATGTAGCCTGACACAACATGGCAGTGACACCAACAAGTGACCAAGTTAGATGAGGTAGCAGGTGAGCCACCCAAAAATTTAGCCTGACACAGCATGGCGGTGACACCACCAAGTGACCAAGTTAGATGAGGTAGCAGATGAGCCACCCAAACATGTAGCCTGACACAGCATGGTGGTGACACAAAGTGACCAATTTAGATGAGGTAGCAGGTGAGCCACCCAAAAATTTAGCCTGACACAGCATGACGGTGACACCACAAAGTGACCAAGTTAGATGAGGTAGCAGGTGAGCCACCCAAACATGTAGCCTGACACAGCATGGCGGTGACACCAACAAGTGACCAAGTTAGATAAGGTGGCAGGTGAGCCACCCAAAAATTTACCCTGACACAGCATGGCGGTGACACCACCAAGTGACCAAGTTAGATGAGGTAGCAGGTGAGCCACCCAAACATGTAGCCTGACACAGCATGGCGGTGACACCAACAAGTGACCAAGTTAGATAAGGTGGCAGGTGAGCCTCCCAAAAATTTATTCAATTTGTCTGATTTGCTCACCAAAGTGCGACGCATCTGTACGCATTTCCGTAAGTCAACCACAGATGCTGCCACTCTTAGGGCAGTGCAACGGCGCTTACAACTGCCAGATCACCGACTGTTGTGCGACGTGCCCACGCGATGGAATTCCACATTACACATGTTAGCCAGGGTTTACCAGCAGTGCAGAGCGATTGTAGACTGCCAGATGACAACTTCCACGAGAACTGGTAGTCAGGTTAGTCAGCTTCCTCAAGTCTACAATGAGGAGTGGACGTGGATGTCTGATATCTGTCTTTGATAACTTTGAGGAGTCAACAAAGATTGTCAGCGGCGATGCCGCCATTATCAGTGTCACCATCCCGCTGCTTTGTCTGCTGAAAAACTCACTGCTCAGCATGAAGTCAGAGGCTTTGTGCTTGTCACAGGAGATGGGGGAAGAAGATACGTTGCTTGATAGCCAGACCACCCTCAGGTCTGTTTCTCAGCGCGTATTGGAGGAGGGAGAGGAGAAGACTGTTGACGAGACTGAAGAGGGTACCAATGCTCATTCCTTGAATGGGCTGAAGAGGAGGAGTTGGAGGAGGAGGAAATGGAGAGTCAGCCTATTGAGGAGAGGGAATTCTTGCGTGTTGGGACTCTTGCGCACATGGCTGACTTCATGTTAGGCTGCCTTTCCTGTGACCCTCATGTTAGAAGCATTTTTGCAAACACCAATTACTGGGTGTTTGTAGACTGCCAGATGACAACTTCCACGAGAACTGGTATTCAGGTTAGTCAGCTTCCTCAAATCTACAATGAGGAGTGGACGTGGATGTCTGATATCTGTCAGGTGTTAAGCACATGCGCGGCCCCAGGGTCAGACTCGGTCCTAGCCTCCACCAAGTTAACCCAATGTGCCGTCAGGGAGATATAGTGTCCCTGCCCGGCAGCACTTGTCCACGTGTCCATGGTTAGGTGGACCTTATCACTAACTGCGTTGTCAGGGCACGGATGATGTTCTCTGACACGTGCTGGTGTAGGGCTGGGGCGGCACATCGTGAAAAATAGTGGTGGCTGGGGACCAAGTACCGAGGGACAGCCACTGCCATCAGGTTGCGGAAAGCCTCATTCTCCTCTAGCCTATAGGGCAGCATCTCCAGGCTCAGAAGTTTGGAGATGTGGACGTTTAGGGCTTGTGCATGTGGGTGGGTGGAATTGTATTTGCTCTTGCGCTCAAATGTCTGATGTAAAGACAGCTGAACGCTGCGCTGGGACACATTGGTGGAGGGTGTGGAGGATTGTGGAGGTGAAGGGTTGGTTGTAGGGCGGGGGGTGCTCGTGCCTGGGTCCTGGGCGGGGGGTTGACTCGCAGAGCCAGCATGTGACAAAGGGGGAGGAGCAGTGGTGTGATGCGCAGGAGGTGAACAGCCTTGGTTCCACTGAGTTGGGTGTTTAGCACTCATATGCCTGCGCATGCTGGTAGTGGTTAGGCTGGTAGTGGTGGCTCCCCTGCTGATCCTGGTGTGGCGCAGGTTGCACACCACAGTCCGTCGGTCATCCTCACTTTCTTTAAAGAACCTCCAGACTTGCGAGCATCTAGGCCTCGGCACGAGAGCTTCACTCCGTGAAACAGTTGCTAATCTACTTGCTCTGGCCCTGCTTCTCCCTCTGGCCACCCCACTGCCTCTTCCAACCTGTTCTGGTGCTGCACTTGCCTCCACCTCAGAAGCACTGTCTTGACTAGGCTTACCAACCCAGCTCGGGTCAGTCACCTCATCATCCACCAGCTCTTCCTCCGATTCCTCACTCTGCTCCCCCCTCAGACTTACTACCCTGACAACAACATCACTGTCTGACAACCGTGTCTCATCATCATCATCATCCGACACCTCTTGACACACTACTTGCACTAAGTCCACACTCTCATCACCCACAGACTGCGAAAGTTTGAAATTTTGGGCATCGGGACACAGCAACTGCTCAGGTTGCTGCTGAGCAGTGGTTTGTGACTCTGGGAAGGGTCTGAATCCATATTTTCCATGGGGGGGCAGGCTGGGGGGAAAGAGGTTGAGCTGGAGGAGCCAGAGGTCTACTCCCTTGGCTATCGTGGGTAGACTGCGTGGAAGACTGGGTGGTGGATAAATTACTGGACACATTATCCGCTATCCACGTCATCACCTGTTCGCACTGTTGTGGTTTCAATAGTGCTGTACCACGTGACCCTGTAAGTTGCGAGATGAAGCTAGGGAGCGAACCTCTGCGGCGTTTCAATGCTCCCTCATCAGCAGGTACTGTGTCACCCTGCCCAGGACCACGGCCTCTGCACCCTACATCACTTGGACGCCCACGCCCACGTCCTCATCTTCGACCCTTACCCCTGAGGTTCACCATTTTGTATATTCACTAAACTGTATAATTAATATCTGAGGCCAAAACCGTATTCAGTAGACTGTAGAATTACTATCTGAGGCCAAAACACGTATTCTCTAGACTGCGGCTAGTGTTCCGCACACCACACAATTTTTCACTGGACTGTAGTATATATAACTGAGAGAAAAAATGTATTCTCTAGACTGCGGCTAGTGTACCGTACACCACACAATTTTTCAATGGACTGTAGTATATATAACTGAGAAAAAAACGTATTCTCTAGACTGCGGCTATTGTACCACACACCACACAATTTTTCACTGGACTGTAGTATATATAACAGAGAAAAAAAAGGAATTCTCTAGACTGCGGCTAGTGTACTGCACACCACACAATTTTTCACTGGACTGTAGTATATATAACTGAGAGAAAAAAAAAGAATTCTCTAGACTGCGGCTAGTGTATCGCACACCACACAATTTTTCACTGGACTCTCGTATATATAACTGAGAAAAAAAACGTATTCCGTAGACTGCACTACAGATCCCAGCAAGCCAAGGTACAGCAGCAGCAAAAATGAGTACTGAGAGGTCTTTGGTCAATTTTTTGGGGATCTGTGTGGACCATGTGCTGTCCCCTTTCTGCCACCAGTCGCTGTGCACAGTGTGCAGCCAAGATGGCGGTAGCTGCACTACAAGTCCCAGCCAGCAGCCGAGAGGAGGCCAAAAAAAAGGTCGTTGTAGCCCTTAGAAGGACTGTTGGGTTCTTTGTGGATGATTCCTGCCTAACCGAATTCTAAATTGTAAATTCTAAACACTCTCTCTGACAGACAGCAGCTCTATCCCTAATCTTTAGCCGGCGTCTGAGGCGAGCATCGCTGGACCAGATTCTTATATTCTCAGGTCATCTGACCTGGCCAGCCAATCCCTGCTATCGACTTGTAGGGGTGATGCTAGGAGGTACCAAAGACTCTCCTGCATGTTGATTGGCTGAGAAAAAGCCGCCAAACATGCAGGAAGAGGAAGATGCCATTTCCTCGAGTATCGTGAGATGCTCGCCCGAGTATCGAGCACCTACGAGCACCCTAATGCTCGAACGAGCACCAAGCTTGGACGAGCATGTTCGCTCATCTCTAGTGATGAACAAGAAAAAACAATGTGGATAGATAGAAATGTAAAAGAAGCAATAAAGGACAAAAATCACTAAACAGAAGGATAGCATGGAAGAATTGAAAAAATTATACAGAAAAGAAATAATATTTAAAAGACAAATAAAAGCAGCCAAACTGGAGACAAAGAGATTCATTGCCAAAGAGAGTAAAACTAACCATAAAATGTTCTTCAATTATATAAATGTTAAAAAGTATAAATATGAAGGTGTTGGCCCTTTACAGAGTGATGAAGGGGGAGTTACAGAGAGTGATGAGGAGATTAAATATGTTTTTCTCCACTGTATTTACTGAGTATAATAAATAGAGATGAGCGAGCACTAAAATGCTTGGGTGCTCGTTATTCGAGTCGAATTTTTCCCGATGCTCGGGTGCTGGTTTCGATTAACGAACCCCATTGAAGTCAATGGGAGACTCCAGCATTTTTTCCAGGGGACCAAGGCTCTGCCTAGTGAAGGCTGGGTGAAAACCTGGAAACCTCAGAAAATGATGGAAACACCACGGAAATGGACAGGAAACAGCAGGGGCAGCATGAATGGATGCTTCTGAGGCTACATAATCCCACAATTACCCCAAATTCTCAGGCAACAGCCTGGTGGCAACCCTCAAGACAATTGTGCTGACCCAGACCAAGATGGGCAAGGCACATGCCCATCACATGTTAGTAAAGCACCCAACTAGGTGCAACGAAGGTCCATCACCGCCTGCGGGTGACACCACTGCCCATGCTGGCACTGCTGTTCTATCCCCCGCCCCACGACGCAGGCATAAGCCTGACACAGCGTGGTGACCAAGTTAGATTGAGGTAGCAGGTGAACCACCCAAAAATTTACCCTGACACAGCATTGCGGTGAACCCTGAGTGATCAAGTGAGACTGAGGTATCAGGTGAAGCACTTAAAATTTTACCATGACACATAATGGCGGTGAACGTCAGAAGCCGCCTGCATGAGATTAGGGATAGAGCTGCTGTCTGTCAGGGAGAGTGTTAGGGCCTGAATTTAGATGCTGGTTAGGCAGGAATCACCCACAAAGAACCCAACAGCCCTTCTAAGGGCTACAAGAACCTTTTTTTTTGGTCTCCTCCTGGCTGCTGCATGAGATTAGGGATAGAGCTGCTGTCTGTCAGGGAGAGTGTTAGGGCCTGAATTTAGATGTTGGTTAGGCAGGAATCACCCACAAAGAACCCAACAGCCCTTCTAAGGGCTACAAGTAGAGATGAGCGAGCATACTCGTCTGAGCTTGGTGCTCGTTCGAGTATTATGGTACTCGTAAGTGCTCGCTGCTCGGACGAGTATCTCGCCATGCTCGAGGAAATGGCAACTTCCACATTGTGCATTTTTGGCGCCTATAAACTCAGCCAATCACAAGCCAGGAGACTCTGCGGTACACCCAGCATCACGTGGGGCCTTTACATGTCGATAGCAGGGGTTGGCTGGCCTGAACAGGTGACCCTGGAATATAGTAGTGACTGGCCGCGGTGCTCGGCTCAGATGCTGTCTGGATGTAGTTAGGGATAGAGCTGCTGCGTTTCAGTGAGAGTGTTAGGGCCTGCATTTAGTTCTTTGTTAGGCAATGATCTCCCAAGAACCCAACAGCCCTTCTAAGGGCTACAAGAATTTTTTTTTTGTCTCCTGGCTTGGCTGGCTGGCTGGCACTAGTAGTGCAGCTATGGCCATATATAACCCCTTTTTTTTATTGTTATATCTCAGTGATACAAATCCATTTCACACAGCAGTGTGGAACCATTCTGTGTGTCACAGTTCAGTACACTCACTACAATCCGTATTTTCTGTCCAGGTGACACTTTCTGTACGTCACTTAATCCAACCAGGTCTTTTGCTCTCACGTATATAGCTTGATCACAAAAATCTCTGTGCGACATTTGTCTGGGTCGCAGTCAAAATAGCCACCATCAGCAGGGTGCGAGTTAGCTCTACGATAGTTTCTGCACGTCACGTTCCAAAAAAAACAAAACTAAAAAAAAAAATATACAAAAAAAAAATAAAAAAAATAGTTTTTTTGTTGTTTTAGCTCAGTGATACAAATCCATTTCACACAGCAGTGTGGAACCATTCTGTGTGTCACAGTTCAGTACACTCACTACAATCCGTATTTTCTGTCCAGGTGACACTTTCTGTACGTCACTTAATCCAACCGGTTCTTTTGCTCTCACGTATATAGCTTGATCACAAAAATCTCTGTGCGACATTTGTCTGGGTTGCAGTCCAAATAGCCAACGTCAGCAGAGTGTGAGTAAGCTCTACGATAGTTTCTGCACGTCACGTTCCAAAAAAAAACAAAACTAAAAAAAAAATAAATAAAAAAAATATATTAAAAAAATAGTTTTTTTGTTGTTTTAGCTCAGTGATACAAATCCATTTCACACAGCAGTGTGGAACCATTCTGTGTGTCACAGTTCAGAACACTCACTACAATCCGTATTTTCTGTCCAGGTGACACTTTCTGTACGTCACTTAATCCAACCGGGTCTTTTGCTCTCACGTATATAGCTTGATCACAAAAATCTCTGTGCGACATTTGTCTGGGTCGCAGTCAAAATAGCCACCGTCAGCAGGGTGTGAGTTAGCTCTACGATAGTTTCTGCACGTCACGTTCCAAAAAAAAACAAAACTAAAAAAAAAATATATAAAAAAAAATATATAAAAAAAATAGTTTTTTTGTTGTTTTAGCTCAGTGATACAAATCCATTTCACACAGCAGTGTGGAACCATTCTGTGTGTCACAGTTCAGTACACCCACTACAATCCGTATTTTCAGTCCAGGTGACACTTTCTGTACGTCACTTAATCCAACCGGGTCTTTTGCTCTCACGTATATAGCTTGATCACAAAAATCTCTGTGCGACATTTGTCTGGGTCGCAGTCAAAATAGCCACCGTCAGCAGGGTGTGAGTTAGGTTTACGATAGTTTCTGCACATCACGTTCCAAAAAAAAACTAAACTAAAAAAAAATATATATATAAAAATATATAAAAAAAATAGTTTTTTTGTTGTTTTAGCTCAGTGATACAAATCCATTTCACACAGCAGTGTGGAACCATTCTGTGTGTCATAATTCAGTACACTCACTACAATCCGTATTTTCTGTCCAGGTGACACTTTCTGTATGTCACTTAATCCAACCGGGTCTTTTGCTCTCACGTATATAGCTTGATCACAAAAATCTCTGTGCGACATTTGTCTGTGTCGCAGTCAAAATAGCCACCGTCAGCAGGGTGCGAGTTAGGTCTACGATAGTTTCTGCACGTCACGTTCCAAAAAAAACAAAACTAAAAAAAATATATAAAAAAAAAATATATAAAAAAAATTAGTTTTTTTGTTGTTTTAGCTCAGTGATACGAATCCATTTCACACAGCTGCGTGGAACCATTCTGTGTGTCACAGTTTAGCTGTCCACTCACTACAATCCATATTTTCTGTCCAGGTGACACTTTCTGTACGTCACTTAATTAAACCAGACTGAACAAGTTTGTGGGTTTCAGTACAGCAGGCCCATTTATTTTTTATATAATACACTTATATACAGAAAATGTTGAACCCCAGGGCTAAGGGTCGAGGACGAGGGCGTGGGTGTGGGCGTGGGCATTCAATTACTGCAGGGGGCAGAGGCCATGGTCCTGGGCAGGGTGAGACAGTACCTGCTGATGAGGGAGCAGGGGAATGCCACAGAGCTACACTCCCTAGATTCATGTCTCAACTTACAGAGACACGTTGTAGAGGACTGTTGAAACCACAACAGTGCGAACAGGTCATGTCGTGGATTGCAGACAATGCTTCAAGTAATTTGTCCACCAGTCAGTCTTCCATGCAGTCCACCCACGTTACCCAAGGGAGCACTCCAATGGCTCCTCCACCTCAACCTCCTTCCCCCCAGTTTACCCCCTCCCAGGAAAATTTGGAATGCGATCCGGCAAACTCTCAGGAACTGTTTTCTGGACCCTTCCCAGAGTCACAAACCACTTCTCAGGTTGCTGCTGACCTCTTTCCCGATTCCCAAGTTTTCCAACTGTCGCAGTCTGTTGGTGATGATGATAACATTGTTGACTTAGTGGAAGAAGTGTGTAAAGAGGTTTCGGACGATGAGGAGACACGGTTGTCAGACAGTGGTGAAGTTGTTGTCAGGGCAGGAAGTCCAAGGGGGGAGCAGACTGAGGAATCGGAGGATGACGAGGTGATTGACCCAAGCTGGGTTGATAAGCCGAGTGAAGACAGTGCTTCTGAGGCAGAGGCGAGTGCTGCACCAGAACAGGTTGTAGGAGGCAGTGGTGTGGCCAGAGGGAGAAGCAGGGCCAGAGCTGGTGCATCAGCAGCAACTGTTTCACGTAGTGAAGCTCCCGTGGCGAGGCCTAGATGTTCGCAAGTCTGGAGGTTCCTTAAAAAAGGTGAGGATGACCGACGGACTGTGGTGTGCAACCTGTGCCACACCAGGATCAGCAGGGGTGCCACCAATACTAGCCTAACCACCACCAGCATGCGCAGGCATATGAGTGCTAAACACCCCACTCAATGGAACCAAGGCCGTTCACCACCTCCTGCGGGTCACACCACTGATCCTTCCCCTGTGTCACTCGCTGCCTCTGCTAGTCAACCCCCTGCCCAGGACCCCGGCACGAGCGCCTCCCGCCAGAAAACCACACCTTCGCCTCCACGATCCTCCACAGTGTCCACCAATTTGTCCCAGCGCAGCGTTCAGCTGTCTTTACAGCAGACGCTGGAGCGCAAGAGGAAATACAGTTCCACCCACCCACATGCCCAAGCCCTCAACGTCCACATCTCCAAATTGCTGAGCCTGGAGATGCTGCCCTATAGGCTGGTAGAGACCGAGGCCTTTCGCAATCTCATGGCGGTGGCTGCCCCTCGGTATTCGGTCCCCAGCCGCCACTATTTTTCCCGACGTGCCGTCCCATCCCTACACCAGCACGTGTCAGAGAACATCATCCGTGCCCTGACCAACGCTGTTTCTGAGAAGGTCCACCTAACCACGAACATGTGGACAAGTGCTGCCGGGAAGGGACACTATATCTCACTGACGGCACATTGGGTTAACTTGGTGGAGGCTGGAACCGAGACTGACCCTGGGGCCGCTCATGTACTGCCCACACCGAGGATTGCGGGGCCTACCTCGGTCACGGTCTCTCAGACGTGCTATGCCTCCTCCTCCAACCCCTCCTCCTCCACCTCCTCCTCCGAATTACCATCCGTAGGCACGGCGCCTTCAGTCGGTAGCTCTAGGCACAGAAGCAGTGCCGTGGGTAAGCGCCAGCAGGCGGTGCTCAAACTGCTGAGCTTAGGTGACAAAAGGCACACCGCCCAAGAGCTGTTAAAGGACATCACGGCACAGACCGATGTGTGGCTGGCACCGCTGAACCTCAAGCCAGGCATGGTTTTGTGTGACAATGGGCACAACCTGGTGGCGGCTCTGCAACACGTCAGACTGGCAGATGTGCCATGCCTGGCCCACCTGTTCAATCTAATAGTTCAGCGGTTCCTCAAGACATACCCCAATCTGTCTGATTTGCTCACCAAGGTGCGCCGCATCTGTGCGCATTTCCGCAAGTCCACCACAGATGCTGCCACTCTCAGGGCAGCGCAGCGCCGCCTACAACTGCCCGCTCACCGACTGTTGTGCGACGTGCCCACGAGATGGAATTCGACATTAAACATGTTATCCAGAGTTTACCAGCAGCGCAGAGCGATTGTAGACTGCCAGATGTCAACTTCCACCAGAACTGGTAGTCAGGTCACTCAGATTCCTCAAGTCTACAATGAGGAGTGGACGTGGATGTCTGATATCTGCCAGGTGTTGAGCAACTTTGAGGAGTCAACACAGATGGTCATCAGCGATGCCGCCATTATCAGCCTCACCATCCCGCTGCTTTGCCTGTTGAAAAACTCACTGCTCAGCATGAAGTCGGATGCTTTGCGCTTTTCACAAGAGACGGTTGAGGAAGATACGTCGCTTGATAGCCAGAGCACCCTCCGGTCTGTTTCTCAGCGCGTATCGGAGGAGGGGGATGAGGATGAGGAGGAAGAGGAGGAGAATGTCGGCGAGACAGTAGAGGGTACCAGTGCTCAGTCCTTAACTCTTGAGTGTGTATGGGCTGAAGAGGAGGACTTGGAGGAGGAGGAGGAGGAGGAAATGGAGAGTCAGGTCAGTGAGGAGAGGGAATTCTTGCGTGTTGGGACTCTGGCGCACATGGCATACTTCGTGTTAGGCTGCCTATCCCGTGACCCTCACGTTAGAAGAATTTTTTCAAACACCGATTACTGGGTGTTCACTCTCCTGGACCCACGGTACAAGCAGAACCTTTCCACTCTCATCCCTGCAGAGGAAAGGAGTATGAGAGTGAATAGATATCAACAGGCCCTGGTGCACAAGCTGAAACAATTCTTCCCATCTGATGCCGCTAGCGGCAGAAGGCATGGTTCTGTGGGCCAAGTAGCGGGGGAGAGGAGGCGAGCAGGCAGCTTGTCCAGCACTGGCAGGGGAACGCTCTCCAAGGCCTTTGCCAGTTTTATGTCACCCCAGCAAGACACTGTCACCTGTCCCCAGTCTAGGCAGAGTAGGGGGGAGCTGTACAGAAAGATGGTGAGGGAGTACCTAGCTGACCATACCAATGTCCGTAGCGATCACTCTGCTCTATACAACTACTGGGTTTCAAAGCTGGACACGTGGCCTGAACTGGCGCTGTACGCCTTGGAGGTGCTGGCCTGCCCTGCCGCTAGCGTGCTGTCAGAGCGGGTATTCGGTTCAGCTGGTGGCGTCATCACCGATAAGCGTACACGCCTGTCAACTGACAGCGCTGACAGGCTGACGCTTATTAAAATGAACAAAGCCTGGATTTCACCGGAATTCAAATCTCCTCCGGGGGAAAGCAGCTAAAGATTTAAATAACTTATGTATCCGATTCCTCTTCTCTACTCCTCCTCCTCCTCCTTGTCGTCTTTGCCTAACGCTGACCCAAAAAACGCCATTTATTAGAGGTCCAACTCGCACTCTTTTAACACAATTTTTCCGGAGGGCCCCCTACAGGCCCTCTCTCCAAACAATTTTTCCGGAAGTCCACCTACAGGCCCTCTCTCCAAACAATTTTTCCGGAGGTCCACCTACAGGCCCTCTGTCTAAACAATTTTTCCGGAGGTCCACCTACAAGCCCTCTCTCCAAACAATTTTTCCGGAGGTCCACCTACAGGCCCTCTCTCCAAACAGTTTTTCTAGAGGTCCACCTACAGGCCCTCTCTCCAAACAATTTTTCCAGAGGTCCACCTACAGGCCCTCTCTCCAAACAATTTTTCCAGAGGTCCACCTACAGGCCCTCTCTCCAAACAATTTCCGGAGTCCACCTACAGGCCCTCTCTCCAAACAATTTTTCCGGAGGTCCACCTACAGACCCTCTCTCCAAACAATTTACGTCTTTTTCCTATCTTTCTCTCTCTCCAAACTATTTTTCCGCATAGCTGCCATATACGGTATTAAACTGAGAAGAAAACATAGAACACATGCCACACTTGATCGAACTCATAATTGACAATTGTACCGGTTGATGCTAAATTTTTAAGTTGGGGTCCTGTGTCGTCATTCTAACTACATCCGGCTGTTGTCACCACCACACACGCTAGCCCAGGGGGCACTCCTCTGGCTCTTCCAGCTCAAACTCCTTCCCCCCAGCCTGCCCCCCCACCTACAGGCCCTCTTTCCAAACAATTTACCCGGACAGGGGACGTATTAGATATTATACTGATTTTTGTTGGTTCCTCTTTTAATTGGCTCCTGACCTGTGATAGGCAGAGCATGGACACGTCCCCTTAGCTGCAGTAGAAAATACACTCCCCTGGCCACAGCAAGCTCTTTTTCCTTTTCCGTGTTCGAAAAGTCCATGAAATATATGGTCCCAAGATAGGGGACATATACGATTTTAAACTGAGAAGAATCGATACCACACATGCCCCACTAGGAGAATTTGGGGTAATGGTGGGATTAGGCAGCCTCAGAGGCATCCATGCATGCTGCCCCTGCTGTTTCCTGCCCATTTCCGTGGTGTTTCCATCATTTTCTGAGGTTTCCAGGTTTTCACCCAGCCTTCCCTTGGTCCCCTGCAAAAAATGCTCGAGTCTCCCATTGACTTCAATGGGGTTCGTTATTCGAAACGAGCACCCGAGCATCGGGAAAAGTTCGACTCGAATAACGAACACCCGAGCATTTTAGTGCTCGCTCATCTCTAGCTACAAGCACCTTTTTTTTTGGTCTCCTCCTGGCTGCTGCATGAGATTAGGGATACAGCTGCTGTCTGTCAGGGAGAGTATTAAGGCCTGAATTTAGATGTTGGTTAGGCAGGAATCACCCACAAAGAACCCAACAGCCCTTCTAAGGGCTACAAGCACCTTTTTTTTTGGTCTCCTCCTGGCTGCTGGCTGGGACTTGTAGTGCAGCTACCGCCATCTTGGCTGCACATTTTTAGGGCATGAAATTAGAATGTGGTTACGCAGGAATCATCCACAAAGAACCCAACGCTCCTTCTAAGGGCTACAACGACATTTTTTTTTTGCCTCCTCCTGGCTGCTGGCTGGGACTTGTAGTGCAGCGACCGCCATCTTGGCTTCACACTGTTAGGGCGTGAAATTAGAATGTGGTTAGGCAGGAATCATCCACAAAGAACCCAACGCTCCTTCTAAGGGCTACAACGACCTTTTTTTTGGCCTCCTCCTGGCTGCTGGCAAGGACTTGTAGTGCAGCGACCACCATCTTGGCTGCACACTGTTAGGGCCTCAATTTAGATTTTGGATAGGCAGGAATCACCCACAAAGAACCCAACGGTCCTTCTAAGGGCTATAATGACCTTTTTTTGGTCCCCTCTCTGTTGCTGGCTGGGACTTATAGTGCAGCTACAGCCATCTCGGCTGCACGCTGTGCACAGCGACTGGTGGCAGAAGGGACAGCACGTGGTCCACACAGACCCAAAAGAAATTGCCCAAAGTCCTCTCAGTACCTGAGCTGCTGTACCTTGGCTTGTTGCGATCTGTAGTGCAGTCTTCGGAATACGTTTTTTCTCTCAGTTATATATACTACAGTCCAGTGAACAATAATGTTGTGTACTGTACAGTCGCGTCATTCTATGGTATACGTTTTTTCTCTCAATTAGATATCCTACAGCACAGTGAAATATTCTGTCGTGTGCTGCACAGTAGCCGGAGTGTAGAAAATATACGTTTTTTCTCTCAGTTATATATCATACAGTGAAGTGAAAAATGGAGTGATTTGCGGTACAATAGCCGCTGTCTAAAGACTACGTTTTTTCTCTCAGTTATATATACTACAGTGCAGTGAAAAATTCTGCCGTGTGCTGCACACTAGCCGGAGTGTAGAAAATATACATTTTTCGTCTCGGTTATACATTATACAGTGCAGTGCAAAATTCTGTCGTGTGCTGCACACTAGCCGGAGTCTATACGTTTTTTTCTCTCATTCATATATCCTACAGTGCAGTGAAAAATTGTGTGGTGTGCGTTATACTAGCGGCAGTCTAGAGAAGACGTTTTTTTCTCTCAGACACATTGAGACAGTGCGAACAGATGATGACGTGGATAGCGGATAATGTGTCCAAGTAATTTATCCACCACCCAGTCTTCCACACAGTCCACCCACTTTAGACAAGGGAGTAGACCTCTGGCTCCTCCAGTTCAACCTCCTTCCCCCCAGCCTCCCCCTTGTTGTGGTGTGGGAGTCGTTGCCGTTAGAAACAGTCCTCACTCAGGTCTTGGCAAAATAAGCTCAGGTTTATTTTTGAGCAAAAACAAAACAAATTAACAAAAACAAAGTTCAGGAGAATAAGGGGTTAAGTTGCAGCTACCTTAGGATCAAGTAGAACCCCAGCTCTCAGCTCATCTAGTCTGAACTGAAGATCCCTCCACCTACATACAAGTGCACTTATATACAATTCACCATTTCAGAATCCATC